>QNGE01004231.1:4355-55139 GCA_008508345.1 Paragonimus westermani
TTTTCAGGAAGAGATGCCAACCATCTTCCAACCCCCAACCTGGAGGACCAGGAGACTGTAGTTTGTCAGACCTCTACCTGTTGGCCTGCCTGGTATGAGTAACTCTGTCCAGTTTAGCCCAAAAGGTCATAGAGATGCGCAAGCCGTCACACCACGTCAAGGTCCAGTCTCACCGTGACGGAAATATATTAATGTGCAAATGAAGTAGTGTTTCTTTTGACTTCCATCCTTTCAAGGTGAAAATATTGTGCCACACGTCGTTTTATTATCATTCGTGAAAACTGTGCATTTTCAAAGACCCATCGTTTCGCTTTACTCACAAAATGCTAGTGCAACAATTCAGCCTTCCACTGTAGTCAACCAGCCCATCACTCCATCTGGTTGACCTTGAAGCACTTAGTGCAACTCACGTGGTAGACAGTGATGTAACTTTACATCAAATTAACGTTAGGTTGTAGCCCATGGTGTGTCGAAAATTACCTGTGCCGGGACAAAGCGACATGATGAATGAGGAATGGGCAACGAACGTTTTGACGACTCGCCCACAATACGTAATTAGGGGGATAAAATGTACCGTTGCTGATGAACATCGGATGCCTCATCAACCAATTTTTATCGTTGATAAAAAGGAGGATAACGGTTAATGTGAAATGAACAACATTCAGAGGTGATCACAGCTATCACATTCTCATAGGCATTTCAGGCCGTCGCTTTCGGAAATGAAACTGCGCTCGAATTTTGCTCTTGTTAGAGCGCGTCAGCAGTGTATATCCTTTCCAGGGACTAGAGTTGGACTCCAGGCACCTTTTTATAGGGCAACCGTATCGACCACTATAAAAATGACCAACTAGACAAAAACGGTTTGTATACCTGGGAAGCTGCATCAGCAACGGTGGAGGTGTAGGGAATGATATAGAAGCGCGCATCTCTAAGACTAGGATGGTATTCGCTAATTTGAGGCATCTCTGGCGACAGAGGGGTATTTCTCTGAAGCTCAAAGGTCGTGTATATAAGACAACGGTGAGGGCCGTATTAGTTAACGGCAGCGAGACCTGGCCGCTCAGGGTAGAAGACGTGGACCGTCTTCAAGTATTTGACCACCGCTGTCTGCGTTCAATCGCTCGTATCGGGTGGCACCAGCGTGTAAGTAACGAAGAGGTTAGAAAGCGGGTGTTTGGTACTGATTGCCAAACGAGTTCTTCTGTTCAATCTCTCCGTTTGCACTGGCTTAGATGGTTAGGTCATGTATTAAGGATGCCAGCTAGTCGTCTTCCACACCGAGCACTGTTCGCTGACACTGCAACCGACTGGTGTAAGGTGCGAGGTGGTCAGATAATGACCTGGCGTAGGGAAATGAAGTCGTTCACGAAGGGGTTGGCCACCGTGGGTCGTGTTCGTCTCCCGGGCTGGGGTCCTCGCGACTCACAGAGTCGGTGGTTGGAGACACTAGGTGAGATGGCGGCTAATCGAGCTCAGTGGCGTGAATGTTGTCGTTGTTTGTCCGAGCTGTCTGTGAAGTGAGTGCATTTAATGACGCGGGGCAGTGAAAGCCGTAAGGAAGCTGTCTCGCTGATGACGCCTTACTCTCACTTGCAGCTCGGTTGTGTTGTTTGCAAGGTGTAGTCACCTTGATGCTGAATGTTTGAATATGGACGTAGTCATTTTCAGTAGTTAGGTCCCTTCTCGTCCCTTCTCTCTTTCTCTATAGGGTTTGCTTTTTTTTCATGGTTGTGTGGCAGTTAAGAATTGGTGTGAACCACCGATGTATTGCTGTCTATGATGATGATGATGGTGGGATGTCATATGCGAACCCTCGGCCATATTAGTTCGAAAGTAATGCTCAGATTGCCCGATCGACTTAGTAAGAGACAGTAATTTTCTCGTTAACGCCTATTAGTGAAAACCCCTTTCAGGACCTTTTTCAGGAAATAATCATAGGCTACTGTGGTTGAGTGTTTATACATGGTAATTCACTCGAGAGGTCAGCAGAACAGTGGTCTACACAGTTGCCATACGAGAACGCAGCCAGAGTGTGAATGCCGGCCGTGACAAAAGTGTACGTTGGTGATGAACTTCAGCAAGAGTGAAACTCTCTTTTTTAGGGCGGTTGGTTGATAGTATCTATTGAAGTGCATCAGACAGGATCAATTATGATCAATTTCCGATTGTCAATCACATAATGTAGTTGTTGCCGAGAGCAATTGCAACAGAAGAGAGAACAGGACAAAATGTATGCTACGAATTTCCTAATTTGATACCTTTAAACTCGGTCAAGGTTGCCTGCATGTCGCGTTCGTTGATTTGATACGGTTGGTTCGTCATCCAAACCTTTGCAGGTCTCACCGATTGCCGTTCTCCCCCAGATTATGTAATCGTTGGATGGCGCCCATACCTCAAGTTTAGTGACCACACGGAAACAAAAAACGCTTCGCCCCTTTTGTGGACAAATAACATCAACTAGACAAACCCAATACTTTGTGTGCGAAAAACAAACGGTGACTAACCACGCGCTACCATGATACTCGAAGGGAGCGGTTACACAGTTGCAACGGTCTCTTCTCAGCCTCTTTCTCGGGCCAAAGATTTGTACTCGAACGTAAACCCTCCTGCTATTCACCATAAGAATACTGTGATTTGCCTGTATGTGTGAATTTCGGTCGCATTACAGATATGCAGGTTTCGATTGTCGTCAAACATTCTCTGCAGTGCGCCTACGGAGATGGAACGATAGGTCGTTGGTGTTTGCCAGATTAGTTTTGTACTACTTGTATATATCAATAGTAGCATGAGACAACGAGTTCGATTTAAACACTCCAACAGTGATAGTGTCCAATTCGGCGTTCGCGAATCTGAATTCCAGCGTATCTGTTTCAGAAATACAGTCACTTATTTCCCCATAAAACCACGAGCAACAGTATATGTAGGCAGGTAACAGTGTTTGCAACAAAAATTCAGAGTCTCCGACATAACGCCAGTGTGATGATTATATGCCGCACAGATAAAAGATTCGCAAGTCGGCAGTTTACACCTTCTTGAAGCTCGGAATTTCCACTTTGAACCTTGTCGAGTTTAACCTGAACCCGTTAGACTACTATAGGTCACCCAGTATACATATTGATTCACTTCCCCTTATCTCTTCATCTATGTCATATATCTCGCAGTGGGGTTTCTGTTAAACTGACTGATATTGAATATGTGGATGACATTGCCGTTCTTAATTTTTCCTAACAATAACGGTCGAACGATATGGCTGGTCTGCATGGCATATGCTCCGTACTTTTAAAATACAAAGTACTGTTTGAAGGATTTTGTTGGTATTGGTTGTATCTTTGCTGTCCCAGACAGACCGCTCGAGAATATTGATGAGTACCCTGTCTGGGTAGTGGCAGCGCATCAGTCAGTGATATTTCTAACAAAATGTTCATGAGGATAACCAAAGTACGCACTGCGTTAGCTAACCTTCGTCTTTTGTGGTTTCACAAAAATATCTGATCATCAAATAAGGAGAGGGTTTACAACGCACGTGTACACACAGTCATGCTCTATGGATTAAGGGCATGATACATTCGTGTGTAAGATACTTAATATTTGACCAGCAGGTTATAACAGGCTGATTGTGTGAGCAGTCCGCCATTTTGCGGGCACGTGATAGTGGAGTATGTAAGTACGTGATCGACAACGGAGGTCACGAAAATGTTTTTGTAAAAATATAACTTACACTACCTTACCATATGTTAGCAATTTTTAGTTGAGAGGCATAACAGTAAATCGATAAGATTGTGTGCACTCGTATGACCGAAAAATAGTTGAACTTGAGACGAAGTGATTAAGGACGACGTAAAAACAAGAGGTAATGTTTTGCTTCTCAACATCCACGGCAAAAGTGACAATCCACGGTCTATAGTGCCCACTGGCTGTTTGCAACATGACAGCAGAAAAGGTCGACTTACCGATCAAATTCACTCGGCCCGGAGCGCGTACGACAAAATGACACGGAAAACCTCGCGATTTTAGCTGTTCAGAAAGCTTCGAAGCAATCTCATTTAAGGGACAAATCGCAACATGACCGTCGTCTGATGAATCCATGTGTGACCTGGAAGTGATGAACGTTCATGTTTAAGAGTAATAAAAATGGCATCATTGTAAATGAACAGTACCCGGGTTGAAATGTTGTCACAACTAGTGTCTGTGGCACGGAAAAGGAGAATTAATGCAGAAAAAACGGAAGGTATGTTATAATCAACACAAGGCTACAGTAATGTTAGTATGAAGGCGTACGTCTTCGGATAAACCACAATTCACCCTAATCAACCGTGGTCCATTTTATGGTCCTCTTGGGAAACAACCTGATAACAATGATAGTGATGTAAACAGACAGAACATCAAAGCAAGCAGCTACTTCGTTCCTAAACACGATTATCAACAACCAATACCAGGCTATTGAACTAATGATACAGAGAGTCCAGAATTATAACCACTGAAAATTGAGACAGTCAGATGAAAGAATTGGAATGGATGGATCGAATGACGTAAAAAGCAACGTGATTCGCTAACCCGTGAGAACGTGAAGCGCACACTAGTTAGTTACGAAAGCCGAAGACAAAATCATCTTCAACATTTTGTTGATAATCTGGAAACCAATTCTCAATACTAAGTGGTTAGCCGAACATTTAGGAAACGCAAGTTAAGTTGTCACAATGAGAAATTCAGTGGAACAATGCTTCCACTCTGTATGTGAAGATAGCCATTAAATCTTAGCCAATTGCATGTCAAGATGCTGTCGGATAAGACAGAACAACCAGCCTGACTACGATCGACGAGCACTGAAGACGGTGATAGATATAAGCACTAACCGAACACGGGTTCGAACGATCGACCCTGAACACCTTAGCTGTGCATGAATGAAAGTTAGACCACAAGTTGATCGGTCGAGACATTCTAACTGTCAATAACATGAAATTGACAGAAAAACACTCCCCTCATTTGGACAGCACCAAGTCTCCACCAGCCAAAATGATCTCCAATTCCTTACCAGTTGTTTGTCCGTACCCAGCGGAGTTATGGTGTACAAATATGGCGCTCATCGACCAGCTGGCTACTTATAGGATAACCCAGCAGTGTCACTCTACGGTTGCAAAGAACTGTGGCTAAGACGCCTTTCGACCAAAGATGTTTGGGCTTAATCGCACACATTGGACAGCAGCAACGAATAATCAACCAGGAGTCTAGGTTATGGATTTGTGACAGTAAAAACTGACCAAGTCCGCTTATTTGAACATTCAAAATACAAAGATGTAGATCATTAGTCTATGCATTAGGAACGCCAACCCACGGAGCAGGTAAAGGCAACTCTGTCCACCACCCACCACATTGGTGCGGGGTTCAGTGTTCATCCACTCCTTTGGCATAGAGGAATGAGAGTGGACATTAGTAAACAAGGACGTATAAAAACCACTCTTTGTCCCCGAAACAGAGACCCCGTGACCCATCTGGGCTCTGGGCTGATACGGTGAGATAACAGTTATTCGGACTCAGTAGCGTGGGTACCATGGATGTGCAATACGTTCAGATGAAAGGCGAGAGTGATTAGGGAAGCAGTTCAGAGGAAGCTTTGGGGCGTCTGTCTTAATATGGCTTGTAATTGCGCTGTCCGATGTGAATATTTTGGTGCTGATCCCGTAGGTTTAGACGGAAGTAACCGTGACTTAATGTTAATGCCCATTCTATCTTTCAATTCTGAAATTAAGACTTTTCTGTTTTCTCTATCACATGGTTGGAAGGCGGTTAAACATCGGTATGGATTGGCGGTCTATTGGCGCTGTTTGTGAAGATAAGTTGACTGATGATATCCAGTTTGATGTAAATCTCACAATCCGCACAGATGAATCGATGTCAATATTCAGCGCCCACATTTCAACAGATATGAAGGTAAAAGTCATAAACAGAGAGAACTTGTGAAGATCGAAGAAAATGTCGGATGGAGATCGGTTTGTCCGATCGTCTCGATAAGTGCTAGATAGAAAACTCGGGTCGCGGAACAAGGACTTACAGCGAGAGCGCCACTGACCACCAACGTTCGGTATGTCTGAAAAAGTTGCTAGTTAAACGCTTCAATGAAGCAAGCTGTATGTCCCAAACTTCGATCATACACCGACTACCAAATCGTCCTTTCCAGTCTAGCCCAGCACATGCAAACAGGGCAGACAATGACAAGCGAGGGATTGTTATAAGACGTATCTAAGCGAACGAGGCCCATGTGGAGAGGTCAGCAAAATTTGTCAACCAAGAAGTCACGTTGGTAGAATTCAAAAATGCGAATGCGATAATCACACTACGAATCACGTGCTTCGGAGGCTCCTGTAATCGGAGGCAGTCATTTTGTGAACATCTTCAAGGAACACTGGCCCAAATTCGCAACCATACAGCTTGTATAATTTCAATATACACTCAGCGATTCACAGAGAGATCGGGATTCCGGAACCGCAACACACACACCAAATGACATACGAGCTTCAGCTAACGAAATGAGACTTGATACAGCTCTTCTTGAACGTTCATCAAGGAGAGTTCATGGAGCTCTGTCAATCGTAAGACAACTTTGTATGGTGTTGAAGCTTGCACATTCTCCACGATGCGTTGAACTGTCCACAGAGCAATGATAACTTAGAACAATGTCATCTGTATACGCTAAGTCTTGCACATAGAAACATCAACATCCCGTTGTTTACAGTCCAACAAACAGGCATGCAAATCAGTCGAGATAATTGACAGTTGCACGTATTCTCAAAAACACGCGAGAATAATCTGAGACCGGCAATTACTTTCTGTCCAATGCTTGAAAAGGTATCCCCCAGCTGAGTTCGTAGTGCACGAGAAGACAATTTTATTGCACTAACTTAGTCAACAGCAAATCGCATCAGACTTATCGTCTCAACTAAAAAATGTCAAGTCATGAAGGCAATTGGGATTTATTTGTTTTCTTTTCTCAAAACGTAACATCAACATGCGAAAAACGCAAAACTGATGTGGCGTATTGCAAGTGCAAATGAAGCTGATGAAAGAAAGCACAAAAGTAGAATGAGAAAGTAAAAATAAGGACATATCCGACAGACAGTTTGTGTGTTCCATCTCATCCACCGGTCGAACAGTGAGAGAGCGCCAGATGTTAGTAGTTAGAAAAATAGTCAAACAGCCTTAAGCAAAATCAGATTACATATGAATTGGAAGATCATACGTGTGCGTAAGTGACTAGTCGCGAGCGAGAGCGGCTTGCAGTGAGTTGATTGTCAACCTCGGTTGTGAGGGTTCACCATGTCTGCGACTGGACGGTGTGTATTTGCCCCAATAGCCGAAAGGAATGACTAGGGCGCTAGCATTGTCATCTGAACCGTACAGCATAGCGGTCTCGACAATCGATTGCGCCGCATCACGCGGAGTGCGACAGGCGGCAATAATGGTCTGGATCTCCTCGTCTGACATCACGTAAGTCACACCATCACTGACAAGAGTGAGAAAAGAGGCGTTGCTATGCCGCACCTGGATTGTAGAGAAAGGGACGTGAGGGAGAAGACAGTAAGCTTTCAAAGCTAAGAAAAAACGATAGTTATGTGAGTGGGGAAAACGCGAGAAGCGTTCGCCTAGTTAATCGTGTTGGATCAGTTCCACAGATCAGTAGGAAGGATATCATGTGACAGACTACTTCTATGGAATAATCCGTTTGTTCTGTTAATTTTTCCAACTAAGATGTTGCTCAACGGAATATCCGGAAACCTCTTGTTATAAGGGTTGGTATAAAAAGTGGAATCCCCCCGTAAAGTGTACAGAACGGTTAGAAGATGGACACTGATAGATGCTAGCGTTTCGCATTGGCTCGTGTATATCAAATAGCCGAAGACATGAGATTTCAAGTGAAGGTCTACAGTAGAGAAGAGAGGATGGAGAATGTGAATGTCTATCATTCTGAACCGAATAACACACATTACCGATTATATCAATACTAGTCTGACAATGGCTTTTGGAGACGAAACCTGTTTAAACCGATCAATAAAAAAGGCGCTGGCAGCAAATATTAATTCGTAAGTAAACCATATTTTAAAAATAGCAGGACGGAATGACAACATCAAGAGGCCCAACTGAACAGTAAAAACACTGTGCAATAGACAGTGACCTTGTGTCTATTTCGTGGGAGATCATACTAAACAATAGTGTTTCGATGCGGACACACAAATGAACTCATGTGTAGACCATGTTACAGAATTGGATAAGTGTGCAGTAAAAGGTCGAGTGTTAGTCTAAAAGATATCGTCAGCATCATCATTGGCTGCCTCGGATCAGACATGAAAAGCATACGTTCGTAACAAGCTGCACTTTTACGCGTACATTGACTGAAATCCAACCATACGGAGTGATTGAAAAAAACCTGGTGCTGCTGTATACTACTTTGTACTGTTAAACTATTTCACCTTTGTTGAATATCACTCATTCAACCGGTCAACAGTTCATTAGAGTCAGCACAACTGCATCAAGCTCGGTAGATGCATCGACAAGGAACCAAAATACTATGTGGGAGGCGGAATGAGGAGTAACGATTTCGACAGGAGTGGCTGGACAGAAGAGCGTGCCTGAAGATTCAAGATTCAATGACAGCATGGATATTCTACGCATTGCTAGGAGATGGGGCAGTTCAGTCGGTGCATTGGCTACCTTCTGGTCAAATGAATGTAGTGAGTTGGTCATAACGGGTCACACCGCCGATGTTTTGAGTCACAATATTATCCATCGTGAATGATCGAGGATTTCAAAATAATGAATTCCTTACCGACCGACGAAGTTCTGTGAGAGAACTTAAGTCGCATTACAAGGAAAACATCGTCTTTATCCGAAGTTGCAGTGATTGCACTGTTCGTTCGTTTTTGCCCAAATATGTGGTACTCGAGATGAAAAGACGACAGATAGGGTGCATTTCTGTGAAAATAGATTAATCGAAGGTCGGACGGAATTTACCAAAGACAACCCAGAAGAATGACGTTGAGAATCCGGTACAAATAGAAATAGGGAGAGTTGTAACCTCATTCATGGCAGGTCTGAGCCGCATTGCCGATACTAAACTTGATCATTCGCGTTGTCCACGACTGTACCAGGTGTATGTACCATTTATTTAGATTGAGGACCAGAAACCGCCCTCACCATCTTCTGCACAAAAATATGTGTGCTGTCGGGCTTTTATACCCTCAACAGAAGCGAGGATCGAATGTGAGGCCAATCGTCAAAATTAAGACCGTTGGCCCGAACCCCGGTAACCTAGGGAATCTTTGAGTAGAATACAGCAACACGACAGTATCCACCCAGAAGTGATTAGGTAGGCCACGACAAACAGTAAATGGTGGGAGATAAATAGGCAGATACGCCCAAAAACCTCTAAGAATGATAAAAACAATGAAATCAGGGTACAGAGCACCATCACATACCTTGATACTCGATATTTGTGGGCGTGCGGTGACGCCGAATGCTTTGAGTTCTGCGTCACCGAGGCTGCGAGTCATGCCCAATCGACCGTTGACTACCGGTACACCCAGACTATTGGTTATCACTGTGCCTCCGAAAGTCGCGATCCGTTCAGACTCAGTCACTCCGGTACCGTGTTCGCCTGGGCTGAGATCACGCAATGGCGTCAGATTATTCGGATCGTGGTTCACGGTCAGCGCATCGATCCGACCGCCACGACATATCAGGGCGCGACTATCACCCACGTGACCGACAATCAGCTGATGACTGTGTCGTAATAAGACCACAGTAGCTGTAGTGCCGGACCACTGCCGTTCACGTGCTAAGATAAAGTGCAGACGACCCCATATAAAATGTTGACGATCATGCATAGCGGATACGTGAACAAAGCACGGCATGCATTTTTCTAACGTGTGTGTTGACAGGATGGAAAACGCGTATATATACGTACATACATATATGAAGACCGGAGACATGAGTTAACAAATAAGCCATCAAATTAAACTACAGACAAAAGTAACTCTGCTCTAGTACATACAACAATATATTGTTATTCGAATAGCACATGTCACGATGTCCCAAGAAACCAAGCAGCAAATAAACATAAGTTAGCCGATCCTCTGAACCGGCAGGTGAAGTCCAAATGGAGACAGAAGACCGAGTAGTAATAGATATCCCTGTCACGGCCGAGACTTGAATCCCGGCCATGCTTTAGTGAAGCAACCTGGCTGACCATCGCATCATTGACCCCACATTGGGCAAGAGTGAATTATCTTACGCAAACGCTTCACTACCTTTGAGTGTTCCAATAAATGATACTCATGATCATTGCAAAAGCTCTCGGTCAGCTTGCGTTCACGTTCTTGACGGTCGTCAAACACAGTCAGGTGGAATCACGCAACGTTTGTTCCTAAGGTTCATTGTCGCGACGGAAGTTTAATTCTGTAGCAACTACACAACTCTCTCGTAACACATATTTATAGCAAGCTTTCATACTTGCCGCCATTTGTTCCCACTGTTCGTTAGGTTCTACCACCTGATACAAACGGCGCAATCTGTTCAACAAGTGCCTCCGGATAAGTGTTATTTGTGCACACTTCGTTCGAATGCCAGTTAAGTACCTTGCAGAGCGGAGTCACCTGCAAATGACTGCCACAAGATCCAGTTGCATCCGTGGTTAGGATGATCAGAGCGGTCTCTATGTAACACTACGCTTACTCCTTTGTTGAAATGCGGTACTCGAAACAAAGAGATCGCGAGATGCACACAGCTGCGGCAGTCTTTCATTACCGTCAATGTGTTATGCCCTGACACTGAACATTACCCAGCCGCTTCAGCCCTAACCTGCTTCAGAATGTCGACGAACGTGTCATAGAACACATTCTTTGGAGTATCCGAACAACTCTCCAGCATGACGAACACCGATATAATGAATATACAAAGCACTTTCATTTACGTCAACAGACCGTGGTTAATGTATTGAATCGGACAGCGTACAAGCGATTGTTCACTGAGATTCAATCAAGTAAACAGTGCTGTGCTTCGGAACTCAATACGATTCGAATTCCGGCTTGATTAAGAGATTCAGTTTCGGTGTCATTGGAGAGTTCGAGGGAGAACCGTTTAGACCGACAGTTGTCTAGAGATTAGTTCACGTGAATCGTAGATTCACAACTCTGAAACTTGTAAAAGCGTGAGCATTGAAAGTGCCAACATTTATCATCTGTGTTGAATTTAGGAAACAACTATCACTCGAGATACAGAAAAGGAAGAAATGAGGACAAAATAGAACTAGGAATTGGTACTAGCTGAAAAAAAGTCACTGTCGGCAGAACAACTTCTGATAAACAGCCGTCACTTATGAAGTGGAAAGGAACTGAATTAAGGGATCCCACCCGGAAATGCTAACATGTGAGACTACAGGGATTAGATTGGGGAACTGAAGGGAGATAACGACTCAAAAGTCCGAGCCATTTGGTAATGAGGAACTAACCCGGCTTGAAAGAACAGCATATAGAACACTGTGGTCTCATTTCATTTACTGCTTCGCACAGTAGATGTATTGTGAGCTACATCAAGTTCCTTAAAAAATAATGCGAGTTTTTCGACCGTATGGGATAAAACGCCGGCGGTCACAATCAACTATAAGGTGATCGGGACGCTTATTTTTGAGGGAATCTTCTCTAATCTCTTTCTTCCTTGTGCGGAAAACAGTATTGTCGTAATTATAAAAACAGTTCTGCATTATTGATAAACAGATTGGGAATAACATAACGTTACGAGCAAGTTGTAATAATCTACGTTTCAACCACCTCGGGTGGCCTTCCTCAGGAGTGTGACAACACTGTACTGTACAAACCATTCTAGTGGTTTTCAACAGATGAACACGTTTGGACAACTAGCCTAATGTTTTTAAGATCAATCACGTAGATTCATCGGCTCTCCACATATAACCACCTCTTCAAAATCAATTCATCAGTTATGACCGAAGATCGTATAGTGCAGCATAGATCACGTGGGTGGTGCCGAATATGGATAAAACCAAGTGATACCGCGGCTAGGCGTGGCCCCAGGAACGCAGATATTGAGTCGTATTGTAGCGAGAAGGCGTCCAACAAAGCACAATCTTTATTGTCCAAATCGCTAGTTACATGCAACGCGCGCTCTCTCGTTTATGAGTCATAATTCCAACCCGCAACACCCCCCGGTTTCCGTTCACACGTCCTGTGCACTTCTAACCGGTTTACGTGTGTGATCGGTGCCTTCTATCGGAGGGTTTTCCGCTTGCCATTCCTCGTCTGTTTGTTCGATTTAGTTGCGCGATGGCTCGTCCGGCTGCTCGTGCTGTCCGCCATCCACCCAATGTTGGCCTTGACCGTATTCCAACATCGTGTCGAGATGTTCCTCTAAATGTTGGAAAAACCACGCCTCCGATCTGGCCGTCTGTCGTATTTCGCCTGCCCTGCCTCGCCCGTTGGTCCGATCCAGTCGAGCGATGACTCATCCGGTCGCGCACGTTGTCCTTGATCCGATCGCGGCAGGTTTTCGAACGTACCTCCCCCCCACGTTGAGGTATTCGGCCGAGCGTTCGAAAACTCGCACCTCCGACCTGACAATCCACCACAGTATGACCAGTAAATTGAACACAAACCGCACTTGATTGTATCTCTCGCATTTAGGCAAGCCTTTCGGTTAGAACACTTCAAAAGAAAGCACTAGGCTCAAGTTCCGCTCTTCGTAGAGCGCATCTGTAGTGTGTACCCTTGTTTGGGCTGTCATTTGCATTCTGATCCTCGGTTATATAAGACCAGAATGATAACCAAAACGCCAGGCACCTCACAAAAGGCCTGACCAAATGATCAACCACAACCTTGTGTGAAGTGTTCGGCTAGCGGGATCATTTCGGAAGGAGAATGAACAGAATCGTTCTGTTCAACCCAATCAATAACCTTGTGATCAGGACTCCTCATCGAACCACCTGAGCACGATTTAAATCATGAGTGATTTGAATCAATTGCTCAACTTTGCCGGGCATGTATCACACAAAAAAGAAGCTATCCAATCTCTTCCGGTGATCTGAGATCTTCTGTAGCACCAGAACTGCCAATAAATGGTTTTCACAAGTTACTGGCTGACTGTTGAGGTATGTACACGTCTCTTCAATTCGCACGTGAACCCGATAATGGTAGCCTTTTTGCTCCCAGTAATGTACTATGACGAAAATTTCCCATCCCACAAGCTTTCTGACACTTTTAATACAGCGTTCCCGAAGTTTGATTTAACAACTCACAATTTGATCTATAGACATGCCCATGCGTCCGGATTAGCCCCAACTTTAGCATACATGTGAAAATTTTGCAACTAAAATTCTGTCTGACATAACCCATCTTCTTTATTCCGATCGTTCTGAGTGTATTTCACCATGTCCAACTAGATAAAGCCAATCACACTTGGCTGCACACACCGGACCTTACTTGTCTTTTGCTATGCACTGCCTAGCCTGACTTCTAAACAATTACAATCTTTCCGTTCTTAAATCCATTAAAAACGAGATCACTAAGCCATTCAGTGGATTGATTGCCTAAGCAAGATTCCTCAAGTAGTTCACGCCGGAATCCATCAACGCCAGTGTTGAGTATTTAGGCTGTAGTACTGTAGTACTTTCCGTTGAGGAAAATTTGGGTCTCGGCTGGTTTCCATCCAGCGACAGAAGCAACATGACCAAATGTGGCAATCGTCCCACCATCTGAGCTACGAATCCACAACAGGAACTCGGAAAGGTTACACTTGAACCCAGAATTTTGAGGTCATACTGACGATAACTGTTCACCAAACTGTTCATGAATGCCATGATACTTACTACCGCAAGCGGAAGAGCATCCGTGGTTGACACTGCCGTTTACCTGTCACACAATCATGAATAAAACAAGCCTAGTTAATGGGCTAGAAGGTACAGAGAGGGAAATTAGGTCCCAACACAACTGACACGTCTCAGCCCAAACACACAACGTAAGGGTGCCCACAGTGTAAAAACGAACAACTCACCAAACAGGAAGAGAGCAAATTAGTATTTGCCTACGACTTTCACAACTCCGCTTCGTTGAAGAGACTTACCTTAAACAACGGTAACACTCAGACTACCAAGTTCGATTACCAGATGTCCCTTTTAAAGTCTCCAAACACAGATTCCCCGAGTCACCAGGGTCCAAACCTTCGATGCGAACACGACCTACGGTGATTAACCTTATAGCAAGCCTACCTCGTGCTTCATACCAGTAGACCGGGGCATCGGAAAAGCGCCCGGCGGGGCAAACAATTGGCTGGCACCTGTAGCACAATTCAACCGTCCTCGGTGAGCAGGGGAATTTTAGTCCGCTCTACTAAATACCCGCTTCCTAATCTTATAGTTGCATATCTGCTAGTACCAGCCGATGCGTAGATGGACTGCGGACTTCAATTTGGAGAGGACGTATATCCTCTGTTCTAGGCGGTCACGTTCTATATCTGCGAGGTGGTACTGTTCAGATGATCATGTCGCCAGCGGTAATTAAGATTACAAAAGACCATCTTGGCCTTAGAGACACATGTCTCTGTCCGATGTTGCTGAAACAGTGTCCAAACCACACCACCAGCCTCTACAGCTTCAAGTGCAATCTTGCGAGAGCACTTTGCACTGCGAAACGCATCCCAAAGTAATTGGCGGAACGTGAAATATTATGTTGTCCGTGCTGCTAGAAAATTGTCGAACAGCAGCATTACCCTACACTAATATGTGATCCACACTCCTTGTAGCACACTTGCAGAGGACGTAAGTATATAGAACACTGAAAAGTAGCTATCAGGGGTACATAAAGCGTACTAATGGCCTCAATTACTATTATTACTACCGAGTTCTACCGAAGCGTAAGAGCCATGTTCAGTGATTGCGTTTTCCAGTCTCAACGTGTTACTCAGTAGAGCTATTCAGGTTAATCTCTCCATTTCATCGAAGCTGAGCCATCAGATCCTAGAATACCGATAGTCCCTTAGTCTATACTGATGATCCAAACGTAGTGGCAGGTGCATGTCTATAAAGGCCAGTGCTAACAGGGTCGGGCGGATTGCAGACACACAGGTTGTTGGTTCGAATTTCAGGTTTACTGCTTCTATTCCAATTGAAAACGAACCGGCGGTCATCGTGGAGGGTACTGAGTATGGATCATCATTATAGAAACAGAGAGCATAATAAAATCAACACCGTTACAGATAGCCAACCTGTGCCATAATGGAAGAAATGACGCATCATCAGGTTGTTCACCTGCAGAAACGCACGCTCCATGACCGGCTCGAACAGTCTGGGGTCTGCGGATCGCAGCGATTGGCCCTGTCTGCGGGCCCAATTGCGTAGACTGGTCAGCTCGTACTGGACACAGTCGGGAAACATGGCCCGAGAGAACTCGGCGGCAGCCGAGCCACCATGACCATCGAACACACCCAGTAGCAAATGGTGCGAAGACAACTGACAGGCCAACAGTCGGTCCTCATTATATTCACGCCGACCGAGAATAGAGGCGCTACCAATATGTGATAGATCAATTCTGGGAATCAGTGTGCCCTGAGAAAAGGATGAACAGGAGGTATCCAGGAAATAAATCCAAGAGTTGTGTGATCATTTAAGCCACCATAGCAAGTAGACTTGGCTTCGACCTCGTATAGCTAGACAGAGCACTACGAACTGTGGTTTCAAAAAAATAGCAAGTCGTGTGTGTGTGTGGCATGACTAAAATTCAGTGTTGACGATTCGGTGGCACACTGATCGTCAAGATTTAGCACAATAAGTTCTAAAACCTTAGTTGCGGTTAAAATTGGCAAGAATATATCATGAAAACGTTTTCCACCACGTGTTAGGTCAGGTCGTTAATAGGCTAAGTACTATCAGACTACCTACACTTAAATAGTCTTCGCAGTGGGGCTCGAATCTGGGACAGTATGATTAGCAATCGGCTATCCCGAAATGACGTTAATCAAACGGAAAGGCATTTGCATGACTGCCTACACACCGTTTCATAAACGGTGGTATAGAAACCACACAGAGTAAAAACGTACTGTTTTGTCCAACCAAAAACACAACCTTAGAATGAAGCCACTGCCACTATAGCATCAAGAAGCGTTAAAATTATAGGTAAGACTTAACTAGCATCCACTGATAAATATCCTACCCGGTCAGGCTTAATGCACAGACCGGAAATCAAAATCAGTCTTGGTCACGCACATGATTCCAGTACTTGACTTCACATAACCGCCTAGGCCAATTGTTGTTCATCTCATTATAAGATGTGCATGCTGCACGTTTTACAGTTTGAATCCATTTTTTTGTTTTCTAGTCATTGCTTTTTTGCAACATTTTTTTTACTATTCGCCCTTCGATGGTTGATGACTTTCTTCTGATCTAATTTCCCATAAATCACCTTCCAGCATTCATTCGGAAGCGCCCAGCATGTAACCAGATATACACAAATGCTTTTAACACCCATCAAGCCGGTCTCTACACGTGCAGCATAATGAATGAATGAGTTGGATACATTTACATAAAAATAGCGCACGTACCAAATAGATCCAAACAGCCCAAACTTTCAAAACAGCAATTGTAACGGCCTGAGAAACCGGAAGTGCAATCACACACTCATTGCAGATATCGAAGAGCATAGGTCGTGCGTCACAAACGATCGTTTCTGTTAAGGTATAACTGACACTTAATATTAGTGTCGCTCGGTCCCTCTAACACTCGTTCCCGAGTGTTCAAGGACGATAGTAATCAGGTCCTATGACCTCAAGTTGCTGGCCCACAGGCCCTACACTACCCAGGTTAATTATGTGTGAGTGACTTGAATCCTACTGAAGCATGAACCAGGTGACTCGGGATAGTACGTTATCAGATAATCATCACCATCACCACCCAAAACACGCAATAACACACGATCATTCGGTTAAACTGAAACCCAAGTGTAATCCAAGACAGCGAAAAAAAAATGTGATGCACCGTGCAAATGTTTCATAAACAGTGGGGCGGTGTGTCATGACGAAAAATACGTCTACTTGCAAAGTGTTTCCGTAATATGGAGTGAACTTTTGTGCCCATTACAGCAAACGTCATTGTAGCGGAAGTCTCAATATTTTTTTAAAAAAAAAACCTATACACGTCTGTGTTCGTTATAATAAAACGCGTAAACTGAAGCACGCTTCAGTCAACCTCAACCGGCAGGTGCCAATACACGTGTGAAGGGATTGGACTAGACGAACTCACTGTTACGAGATTAATCAATGATGAGCGGGAAACTACAGCTAATCAGTGTCGGCCACACGAATGAACTGCTATATCAACGAAATGGCCCATTAGGATGGCGCCCAGATCTGATCTGATTTGTTACACAGAGTACCTGAGCAAAACAAGTTTTTTCAGTGCATCTCGTATGGGAACAAACAAGCGACAAGCACAGCCGTGCTGGCCAAAAGAAAAGTGGAGACATAGGGACCAATTGTATTTCTTTATTTTACTGCTAATTCGTACGTATAAGGTAGAACACGAAAACCCAATAATACCGGGATTGCTTAGTGTCACACGCGGTCGTTTTACTTCCCTTCTGAGAAATAGCAAGATTTCAACACAACATATTCACAACTATGAATTCTACCACATAAGTTACGTTGAATTCAGCGTATGTAGCACTCACTTGCTACGTGTACTTGCATAAAGTTCGCCATGTAATCTGAACCACACCAGCGATAGAACGTAGGGGAAAACTCATGTGCCCGGTTCGTAGGATAAGTGTGAACGGACGGTCCACTCATTTTGTTCGGTTGGGTGTGACCGAACGAAGATGAACGACCCTCACACGTTCCGACATACTGGGTTTCGTACAGTGAACAGCATGAAAAAGTCGGTCCAAAACGAAAAACAAAGACGCGCGAACCATACTCGAAGCGTTCGCAAAAAACTGGTAAAATTATTAGTCTGGACGGTATCAGTGTAGATGAGTATTTGGATGTCCATTCGAACTTTACTACAAAGGGAGCCATGGATATGGACGTTATGAGACAGGTTGGTTCTGTTACCGACGCACCCAAAGCTGATGCCAATGCTCTATGGCCAGTATTTCGGAATGTGACATCGGCCTCTCCCAGAACTTTGAAAAAAGGAAGGGAACTTGTCGAGTCACGCACTACAAAACGGGGGAATGTGACCGAGGTTTCTGTTACACACACTGAAGCGTAAGTTTTAATAACCCGCTTTCCCGCTGTGGACTAAAAGAGAGATGTCAATGTGTATGTTAAACTAAGATGGCAGCGCACGACAAACATTTACAAGTAAATTGCGCAATTACTCAGGCTCGTAAGTTGTTCGTCATAACAACTTATTTTCTGGTCCTGACTCTCTCATTATAACGACGCTCTGACGTAATTCAAGTAGGTCTCTTGCGTACATATAGGCTCCATAGGAACGACCGAAGGCAACTGTTTGTAATATCAGCTTTCATGAATTTTCCAGGTGTAAGGAAAGGAGTACTTATATCAAGTACATTCAAATCAATACTACTAAACCACACGGAATAGGAATGGATCGTAAACGGGTGATTCACAAGAGGGGTGATTAAAAAAAGAAATGGTCTTTGAAAATATTGCAATTATTTACCTGTTCAATACTCTCCTCATTATCCAAAGGAAGGTTGAGTAATTTCTGAGAATCAACCATCGATCCGAAAGCATGTTCCAACTCCGATTTGTGGTATGAATGGGCATACGCATTCAAAATTCGGCAAACCGTAAGACGACTAAACACGCTGAAGATGGGTTTGGATTTGGAAATGGAAATCGGAGCCATAAGTGGCCTCTGCTGAACTTATATACGAATATATATATATATATGCAGATGAAACCAATGGGAAATTAATCGGCAAACCCAAGCCGGAAGAAGTTGGGGAGAACGGTGGCGAAAACAGGGTGCGCACCGCAAAACTGGAAGCACGTAGATACCAATTAATTTCCAAATGAGCCGAACAGGAAGCTTTAACAGAGATAAAAAAAATCCAAAAGCGATCAGATGCAATACGGGGAAATAAGCAGCACTACTGAATACAAAATTGGAGTTGGTGCTTTCTAACATGGGCAGAAAGTATAAAAAGAGTGAGTAAATAAAAATGATTACTGATGAGTAGTCGGGGATTTGGTTTATTTTCAAGTTGACCATCACTCACATTTGATCGCAGCCTTCGCATTCAGATAGACTTTGCAGCCAGCCTCTTTCGTAAATAAGCACTAGACTCGAGTTTCGCTCTTATTAGAGCTCGTCAGTAGTGCATATCCTTGCCACGACCGGGATTTGAACTCCAGCCATTCCAATCATGAGGCAACCGTGTTAACCACTGCGCCATTCACCTCACATTAGGCACGACCGAATCATCAAATGTGAACGCTCAACCACTCTCGCTTGTGAGCAATGATCAGGTTGCCCGATCGTCTCGAGAGGAGACACAGTTACTGCCTGTTAACTCCAATCGATAACCCCGCGATTAGGACTTCCGAGACAGGTCGAGATCACCGAACTCATTAAACCTGCAAGGCGATATTTTAGATTACTGATGAGTAGTCGGGCAACCTGATCATTGCTCGCAAGCGAGAGTGGTTGAGCTTTCAGATTTGATAATTCGGTCGTGCCCAATGTGAAGTCAATGGCACAGTGGTTAACACGGTCGGCTCATGATTGGAATGGCCGGAGTTCAAATCCTGGCCGTGACGAGCTCTAATGAGAGCGAAACTCGAGTCTAGTGCTTCTTTTCGAAAAAGGCTGGCTGCATAGTCTGTTTGAATGTGAAGCTGCGATCAAATGTGTGATGGTCAACTTGAAAATAAAAATGAGTCGGAGTAATGTAAAAAATTTATTTTTATGCCATATTTGTCAACTAGCACATAGGCTGCCGAACCCTTGGTTCTCAATCAAAAAGGCAAACTCAGTTGACAGAGAAAACCTTCGATCACGTAGAAACTAGACCTTCATCCAGTACGATGGCTAGTGCGTCCTCACGATTCACTCAATGTGGATTGTGCAATTATACTATACCGGTTACCGATTGCAACTTCTCGAGTTCATAGTGATGGGCTGTCGTATTTTTCGCGCAACCAGTCAGCTTGACACAGATCAACTGATGGAGACAGCAGTGATCACATAACGACAGTTCATATACATAGTTTGTGAGAAGTATCCAGTCCCCCAGCCTACATTTCAATGCTCAGCGATCATCATAGTGTTCAGAATCGACTGGGAGTCAGATGATGTTTTTCAGAAATCCAACTCTGTCGTGTCTCTGATGCTCTTTTAGAACAGAATTCTTCACAGGTGGTCTGTTGAGATTTTTGTCAAATGCTTGTTTGCATGGTGCAACTGTTATGAGCCCGACAGCTTAATTGTTAGTGCTGTTTCGTAGGCTCTTCATACAGCCACTACCTAATTGATAATTTCACAGTTGCTTGTAAACGACCATTAAGCAAACGATGAGACGAAATAGGCACAGACAACTGCAAAGTCTGAGTCGATGTGGATGCTCTAAAAAACAAGCGACAGTTTTTAACGGGCTGGCGCTACAGACAGCTGACGTTGATATGACGAACATGCACCTATGGTTGGGTTACACAGGACGGCATCCATGTGACGCCCTACCATCTCTTGCGGTTGAGTAAGAAGACTAACATTCGGAGTACATGAAATGTGTAGCATCGCAACAGATGATAAACACGGTAAGTGCTTCAATCTTGGACAGCTAAAATAACACACGGCGCTTTTTCCAAAGTTAGTATGACCAAGTTGTGTGTCCAAGTGGCCAGCAAGCACAACGATGTCCCGGTATTTAGTCCGTCTCATATGATTCTTATCAGCTCCTGAACTAGCGTATGTAAAGGCATATGCACGTGTGATAGATGAACAGCGCTTTTAAGGTGTGATTTGACAGGGGTCGACCAAGGAACTCATCCTAACAACGTACAAGCCACCGTTCACCAGGAACCAAACCGATTAAGCTTTGCTCGGACCTACAACTCAGTAGAACTTCCCGTACAGTTTATCTACGAGGTTAGATTTCGCTGTCATCAAAGACCCAGCGAACCGCTAACCCATAACAATATCTGAGGGCATGTTCAAGTGAATAGCAAAACATGTTTAACGAACAGTTAATGTCCAATTCTGGATTTGAAATAATGCTCATCAAAACAGTTGACTGACCCCAATTGAAAGATTAACACATCAAAAAAGTCTGCTTATCACTTATCAAGCCTTCCGAAGATTATACTAGAAAGCAAAATAAACGCCTTGATCTATCAGGACAAACTCCAACTTCCCGGCCATTTATGCTGCAGTTGACCTGAAGAAACTCAACAACCAGTCACAAAGGACATTTTGTTGGAGTACCCGTTTAAGAGTCTCTCGATAGGTAGTGAATAAAACTTTGACATTCGATTCCCGTTAGTGTTATGCACAGTGAAGTTAAAAGCTTTATGGCTCCCTTGAGCAGTAGTACCTCAGATGTACTGAATAACACGCGAGCGGCCAGCCAGCGGATGGCCGAACAGAATATTTTCCTTCAGCATGTCATTTATAATTTTCTCTCTCACTTAGAACTGCGTCGTATTTATGGAACCGTGCCACACTACTTACGAAAAATCAAGAGTGACAACGTGACAAATACTCCCGTAAGCGTGACTGTTTCTGGGTTAGTTGTTCGTCGTTAGCTTGTATAACAAACTTGCGTTACAATGGACCAATCGGTTCTGAATATATATTGTGAACGGTTCAGTCCAGCAGTACCAGTACGAGCAATACAGAGTACGTCCATTCACTCTGTAATTCATCAACCGCCTCATTTTCTCGGTTCGATTCTGCTGCAAATATTTGAGGAAATCGATGTCATCTTCAGCTATATTGCGTCATCTTGAGGGTAGCATAACTTTGGATGCTCGTGACTTTTGGCAGAAAGATAAACGAACACTGTCAGTGAAATAATAAGCAAGCGAGAGCTACAGAGCAGAGGGCACCCCGTTACACAGAGGAACCAAAGGTCGAGTAGATGGCGTAAAAAGCTACTTGAAAGGGAAACGAATGCGAGATGAGCGCAATATTTGTAGAAACGTGTGAACTCAAGTGCCGAATGAATTCAATGGGACAAACTCCGAAACAGTTAACGTGAAACTTGGCAATAAACATCCCCTACGAATATAAAGGTTTGACGTTTGGCGCCAAGCAACTTGAACGGTATAATCTTCCAATCCATTTTCAAACTACGGTCTGCCCTAGGTTCAACTATCGAACATAACTAAAGGATGAAAGCGGAAATGCACCAGCCGGAAAATCATATGGATCAGCGAAAGAACAATGAATTGATACCAAGATCGAAGTCGTCAGTGTCGTTCTACAATCCATTCGCTATAATCCGTTTGAAGTATAAGACGAATCAAACTGAGACTGTAACGTAAAACAAGTATGGGACTAAATTGATGTACATGAAGAGTTGCCTCTTGAGGCGCCAACCGAAAAAAAAACAGATTAAGCAGTCAACCAACAGTTCGCAATACAAGTGATCATCTAGGAAGGCGCTAGCAAATAAGTATTCATGTTATCAACTGACTGCCAAAGCATAATGGAGACAAGAAAAGCAAGGCGCAACCCACCACAACTGATTTAAAACGTTAACGAATACGTCCTTGTCACGAAAATCGCCATTTCGGACAACGGATAGTCAGACATGAACTTCGATTCCGGAGACAAACAGTCACGTGCTGACCAGCTGCAGGACAGACGGTATGGAATAAGTCTGAAAAGAGGTTAATCACTGTTTTGAACGCCCACTATTCATTGTAAGCTGCTAAACCGAGCAGATGTGCGGACTACCCTTGCTGTTTTCACAGCCACACTATTTGTGCCACGTTAAGCCGGTTGGTTTCGATTGTCAGTTCCATAAAGTGTGCATCCTTCGGTCGTTTAATAAGCGTGTCCAACAAGTTATTTTTATCTTTCCGAGTTAGTGATAGGGTAACTGCCACATGTAGGACAGCCCGATTGCCTTGAAGATTCAGAGGTTACAAAAGTTTCCAAGGCTAAAAATGGCAAAAATCTGAAAAATAACCTATACGAAAAGACAGGGTAACGAGATGTGGAAATTCAAAACAGCACATTCAGAGGCTACACAAAGAGGGGCTAGGTACACCGAGAAGTGTCACAGTATAAAAAACGGTATAAAAAATCTGTTTGTGAGGATAGTCATTGCCCTGGTATCAGTACGAACACACACGTGACAGTGGGGAAATCGGGAGAACGTTCACGTTGTGTGGCGGCTGTATACCATACGAAGCGGCGACACGTTATTTCGTGTGCGTGCGTGTGTGGTTCCGGTATGCATTTCAAGTTGGCTGGGTCATCCTGATGGCCTAATTTTACCAACTTGTTGGGAAAAGCACTTCTCCATGTGGACAGTGGGAATGTAACCAAAAATTACCCTCATTCACGTTCTTCCACAGTGGTTAAGCCAGCAGTACTTCCGTAGTTCCTTGTAGGAAAACAATGGAATCACATCAGCCCACCGCCTCTGCATCGATCAAGCCAAAACGACAAGACGCTTTAACAACAGAGCATCGCACTGAGCTGATGGTTTCTCATGCGATCTGAGATTAAAACCGCTGCTTGACCACACGAGTTTAATGACAAATACTCAGGCGTACGGCGAGTAAATTGCGGAATGGTGAGGAAGTTGGTCCAAAATTTCTCACTATAAGCGTCCACGACAAACCTGAAGAGTGGCTAGCTATCAGCTGTCACAAGTGCGTTGTCAACCTAGGAAATTGTTCAAGGAGTCATCGCTAACCCTTAAAAAGGCGTCGCGCTTGAATCAACTGTGAAAACTAGTAGATGAAACATCACTTCGGAACTTACCACCGGACCATCTTGAGAGATTCAAAACAAGCCCCGACCTAGTAATGAGAGAAAACCAGTCTCATCTGTGACACTTTTGTGTGAGTCTGATTCTGTCTACCTACACCATAGGCCTGCAGCCGAGGTGCCTCCAAATGGCGAGGAGTCAACACGTGTAGGATGTATGCCAAATATGAGGATTTTACAAAAAGATTCAGACGAAGTATTGCTTTATCAGAGAAGAGTAGCAAATGTCATTATTGAGCAAACGCCACGCGAAGAACGCCTCATGTTTATTCGTGTCGCTGGAATGCGATTCTCAAGATATCGCCGAGAAAATAGTGCGCCATGTGCGCTGTTTTTGATGGTTAAAAAGAGTACTCTTTCTGCGTACTGCATCGTCTTTGATAGAGTAGCGTGCTGGTTTGCAATAGTATCCTCAAAATTTTTCCCATGCACAGTGAGGAACCAACTGTTTATCTATATAATAGAATGTACACTGGTTCCCAACAATCACCGGAGTATTTCATTGTCTTTTGTCTCACCCACGGCATTTAATGCTTGCATCATTTGGACGCCAAAATGATGACCGCACTCTCAGTGTTTGATCCGCTAATTAAGATGCACTGTTTGACACGCAGAATGCGATGGACGATAAGGTAAGACAGCATACAGAGTACTCCAGTATAAAGGTTATAATGAACGATTAACGTACAGTAGTTGCAATCGGAATTGTGTGGGGTTGATATCATTTGAGGACTGCGTCAAAATTACAGCTGTTTTGTTAGAAATTAAGGACTGTACCAGGCAGGTGAAATAAATTTGAAGCACCATTTATCAATAGGCTGCTATGAGATATCTGAAATCGGCCGGTGATCAGCGATATGAAAAGTAACACGGTGACAGATGATTATTTCGTGTAAAGCAGATGAGAGAAGCAGGAACGGTGTGGAATAACCCGAGTTGCCTGCAGAATGATCAAATCAGTTGTCTTGGGTAGAGTTGGCGTTAGAACTTTAGAAATATGATTGAGGTGACAAGTGTCCCGAAAATCATTCTGGAAATGCTACGGGGAAGAATTGAAGTGATAGTTAGTGCATTGTATCTTTGAAGTTAGGCTTCAATTTAATGAACAGCTCCGCAGTTAGAGAGAGGGGACATTAATCGACTTGTCCTTCGGCTTGCTGAACACCAACTGTCATGGACCACTCTACCATATACTTACTAACTGCGAGCTTTACAAGCGTTACGAGGACATTATGTGAATCAAAAGAGTAATCATCCGGGGACCATAAGAACTGACAGCAGTGATGCATACCCCAACAAAAAATTCGCTTTCAAATCGGAGAATACCAACGGGTACTCCTAGATGTAGCTCTGTCCTACTGATCAAGTGGGTCAATCAAAAGGCCAATCTATCGCACGACTTAGACTGGACAGTACAGGAAGCTCTATAGTATAGCATACGCAATATATATGTAATGCTTACAGAGCGAGCATACTAGGATAATAAAAGATCCACATACTTCTCTGCAATGGTGACAGGTACAGAGAATGTTATGAGGGTACCGGTGCTCCAAAACACATTGCGGGATAAACAAGTGACCAGCACAATCACGGTCGAGTCGGAATCCTGCCTGTTCACTACCAGTCCTACCTTCTCTAGACGAGATTAGCTGTCATGATAGAAAACCAGTGAGATACCAAACTATTGCTTCTGTGGTCATCATTATCATAATCACCACAACACCCTTAAACCTGCCTAGAAGGTATTGTCGATCGGGCCGACGCCCACCTAAAAAGCAACGTGGAATATTTTAGAAGAGGAAAACGTTACTGAGAAGACTGGAGAAATAAAACCAGACTAGGCGGAAGAACTCCAAATAGTGTAAATGCGAATACGACACTGTCTGCAGCACTGCTAACTCGGATAGCGTTTCCAGCCAGCGATCTTAGTAGTCGCGAAGACTCCAGTCAGAGAGACGACACCCACCCACTTTGCTTAATGGAACAGTCACGGCTTGCTTGACCACCGCACGTTTTATCCAACTGCTGGTGGTCTGAGCATATAATTCCCGGTACGGTAAACGCTCAGCGGAGTACGTGACCCAACAACAGTGGACTGTGCAACGCTATTAGTTGAGTTATCGATCCCGCATCTCGGGAGTTCCGGGGTAAGTGTCGGGGAACGGCCGCAGTGTTCACACGATCAGTCCATTTAATGTGGGCAAATGACGGAGACAATGATGATCGAACCCAGAAAGTCTGTTGGTATCTTCGTCAGAGACAGGCAGAAGGACTATTAACACTAAACACCCTTCTGTTCGGCAACAACCGGGCGTGTTTTCGACGCCACAGGTGAAGCAGGTTGATAAAAGCAACTCGTGCAATTGCTATCATCATCAAAACTACAGGCTGACGAGAAAACGCTATCCAAATATGTGAAAGTGCCCACA
The DNA here is from genome assembly GCA_008508345.1 of Paragonimus westermani. Classification (NCBI taxonomy): domain Eukaryota; kingdom Metazoa; phylum Platyhelminthes; class Trematoda; order Plagiorchiida; family Troglotrematidae; genus Paragonimus; species Paragonimus westermani. The sequence goes on from QNGE01004231.1 coordinate 30,744, forward strand.
ATCCCAAACGGATTATCTACAACGAAGAAGGTAGGAGTGGGAACGTCCGCCTTGAGACAATACTTAGAAGATGCGAAGCACACTCCACACAAACCAGCCCGATCACTGACTTTGTTAAGCATGGTCTGCATGTCTTCGACAACGTCACCCGCATAATCTGTGTCGGTCTTAATGCCAGAAAGAAGCTCAGCATCAAACTAACTGAATTCCTTAAGTACGCTTTTCACACCATTCATGACAAAATCGAACAAAAAGGAGAGGTTGGACACCCTTGACGGACATCGCTGCAATGAACGTCCGAGATAGTTGACCACAAACCGTCATCCTGTTTCAGAGTGGGCATACAATGGTCTCGACAAATTCACGTGTTTCCCTGGAAATCCCTTGCGAAGAAGGTGGTTCTAGAGGACGTTACGAGCAACCAAATCAAAAGTAGCGCTTAGATCTAAAAAGAATACGCCCCTAGGCTGCCCATAAGTGTTGATGTTCCAAGATCCGTCACACAGTAAAAGTGTGGTCAACGCACCTTCGGTCAGACCGACCTCTGTGGTTGTCTCGCTGATCTCGTTCTAAAAATAAATGATCCCAACCAATACCTAAAACACGTCATGCGTTCCCAAATATTGATCAGTCGCGCAGTTACAGGAATGCCCGGTTGTCAGTTAAGTGATCTGCGTTCAGTTTTGCTCTAAGGCACCTTCTATACACAATGTATTGTTGCCAGATTCCCGGGGTACCGTGGTGATAGATAGTTGATCCGTTACAACGAGACTGGACCTCGATGCGATGTGACGGCTTGCCCACCTCACTGACCTATTTGGCAAAACCGGACAATGTGTTAATTACGCCGATATTTACTTCTATTAGACAGCTTAACAGGTAGAGGTCTGGCAAAGCACAGTTCCCTTATCCTCCAGGCTGGGGTTTGAAAGAAGACTAGCAACTTTTTCCGAGAAAATACCGATTTTCGCACAATGCTATCCACTTGCTGCCTTGCGGCACGGAATTCCGAGCCAAAGACTGGTTGAGAACCCTACTCGTTCTCCTGTCTAGATCTGGGCGTCGTGGTAGTAGCTCTGCTCACATACAACGACGACTATCCACAACACTGATAAGTTCAGATTATATCGGCCGTCACGCAGTATAAACCGAGTCATCCTATGTTACAATATTTTGTTATTTGTTTCACCCTCGAGTTGGTAATCGATTTAAGTTTTCCTTTTCAGCTGTCACGTCAACTGTTAGACGAATAAAGCCTATCATACGGGCCTCCTACTCTTCTCTTTCTGACTTAAGATTGATCGTTGTGCCGTCGAATCTGATTATTCATAACACCCTATCTGTTGCATACAGCGGGATGGGTAAAAGAAGCTGATTCATTACTTACCCCTCTGCTACTGTCCTATCAAATCTAGCTCTCAGGCCCCTCTCAACTTCCATTTCCAGTAATTATTCTGCAGATCCCACAACGGATATAACTAACCATAACGTTGTCCCGGTAAGTCTCTTCTATTACCATCCAGTATCAGGTCTCCCTCGTTCTTTGCTTACACCCAGAATGCGAATTAATACAGGTGCTACCAACGTCCGCCCAAAGGCCGCTCTCGCATGAATGAGCTCGTTGAATATTGACGTCTACTACATTTCAGACTAGAATCCAGGACAGTAGTCAACGTATGGAATTAATAGCATCCACAGTCTACCCGATACCAGTTATATACTTCAAGCGGCTTCACAATCACCACGACCAATTACTCAGTACGACGGCCACAGTCGCACTGATAGACTGGATTCCCACTAATAGTACGTATTGTGTTGTCCGCTTGGCAGGTTTTGTTGAGGCCAGCTCTAGGCACGAAATCTTCAGAAATCGTTTGATTGTCTGCTTATGCTCCCAGTAACTGCAGTAAGGTCGGTGTCAAGGTCGCCTTTTACTCGGAACTGGCTGTTCTCCATCGTATGGCTCTGATGTGATCATTTAGAACGCCCGGATTTGGCACCTTGAGAAGGCGAAGTCTCGTTTGGGTGACTGATCTGTGATAGCTGTGCGCTGAGCACAAGTTACTTTTAACCACCACTGGTTTCAGATGGCGTGTGCGTCGTTAGTATACTTGGCGTCCCCATTCTCCGAATCAGGCCCGGTCTCACATAGACCACATAGCTGTTAGTTACAGATGGTGGGACCCCATACGGAACTGTTGTCCTCACTGGAGCACATACTTGAAATCAAATTACGTGTTAGTACGCTGCTGTTTTGTTCTTGCCTCTTCTGAGCAACGACCTCATTGAGAGCAACGGCTGACTGTTTAGAAACTGGCTATGTCGTCGGTAAAGCATAGGTATTAAACTAACCTAGGAATCAGGCCTAGTAGTTCTCGCTCCGAAGATTCCAGTAGCTACTGGACCCAAACCTTATGAGTCATTCACGAAGCATGCGGCACGGTGGTTCGTGAAACAAACAAACCTAGGATCTCGGATAAATCCCTGGAGTTGTTGGCTGTCAGATGGAACATTCCTCCTGACAGTTCATATAACAGATTTAGGAGGGATACCTGTAGTAAGCTGAAGCGTAGCTAACGGAGAACGTTAAGGAAATGGAAACTGTTTTTGCTCCAGGGAACAATGGAGGAATCTTCAAGCTCATCTGAGCTGCTGGTCCAAGGCGACCGTCTTTCAGTGAAGCTATCATCGAGGCAGATGGGACACTCATCCGTAATGAGTCTAGAAGGTTAGTGAGCTGAGCGGAACATCTTGAGTGCCATGCTTCTGACGTGTTACTATCACCAGCTTGATATGTACCACTCTGGTGCCAGCTATCTAAGCGGAGGACGATGTTGGCGATAAGCATAAGGTTGTGGCACGTGGCAGGAACAGACACTGAACGCACGACGGTACTCATAACAATAGCCAAGAATGAACTTTTATTGTGATAATCCTTCCGGCCTTGTTTATGCTGCTTAAACTGCACACGACATTCCATTATACTGAAATAATTAGACTGCTCACGTACACAGAAAATCCAAAGGTACATTTTGATAAACAGTTTATTCAATGCTTGATTGCAGATTGGTGGGACAGTGAAGACGGAATATTTCTCAGCCTTGCTCTGGGGTTATTTGATTGGATGTATTCAGACGTGGTAACAGTTAGTGTGAGAATCTCAAACATTCAGCAAAAGCATCCATTCTTATTAGCAGGTACCCTTACGAAATGACATAAAATCTACGTACTGTTGTTCACACTGCGATACTTACACACGAACAGTGTTGAGCTGCTATGCTTCTGGTTACAGATGAGTGTTCACCTTCTTAAGAATGTCTTCATAAGACTGTCACAGTTTCAGATACAAGATTAGAGAACGATTAAGCATGCCACCCTTTGAAGTACTCTCTAATCGGTGCCTCCGATCCCTAACGGAAGGGGAGAAATGACAAGACTAATCTTAGGAAAGGAAAGAATGAGAAAACACACAACCACATAATATCAAAAGTATGGGAAATTTCCATGATAAAACTTTGGGAATGATAGAAGAGGTGTGTTGCATTCAACAGCATGCGACCCTCACAGAATTGATTAAGGCACAGGGGAGACCCGATGTTAACCAACTGCATGTGCATCCTTCCTTCACACGGGTTGATTTCCAGTTTCGGATGTATTTACACTTACGCAAAACCGCCCCATGTCCTGGGTGGTATGGGTTGGTTTAGGTGATTTTTGGTTTGCCTGTTTCGCCACTTAGGTCCTCTGAGTTGGACCAAAAGAACAGAAGCGTAATAGTCACTGTAGAGAGCCATGGAGAAGCCTCTGACCTTCATTATCCCCTGATCATCTTACCTCTAGAGAGAGCAAACTAAAACACTGCCAGGAGGCGATAGCCCAGATGAATATTCCGAGGAGGCATCGTTTCTCCGAATGTGAGACTGACCTCGAGAGCGCAGCTTTAAAATTAAAAGTAGACCACAGAAATGAGAAAAGACAGGAAGAAAACAAAAGAAATAGAGAATCCCAAGAGCAAAGTACATGGAAGATATATATATATATACGGACAAGCGTATTAGAATGCATAAATACGTATTCCTACATGTACATCTGCAGCGTGCGTCTGTAAATATAGGTCAGTATTTACACGTATGAATATGAATGTACGTGGCCTGATATGTATACATATATATATTTATCCATAACCATCCATGTATACGTATCCATAAGTCAGCATATTCAGATGGCCTTATGATTACAGTATATGGTGCTAAGTTGTCCTTACGGAGCAGGCAGTTAAGCATTAGTGTGAACGACGAATGTATTGCTGTCTATGATAACACGGAGTAGGCTTACATCACATGGACCATACTGGGGGGTTTTGATCGTCCAGTGCGTTCACCCAAGTATCATGCGCATTATTCGGAACGGTTAAAAGTGAATTACTACTTCACTGGTTGCTCTCTGCAACATGTCGTATGGTGTTCTTTGGCAACACCAAATGTAGGCAGGATTGCTGAGAAGGCATTTCGCATTTCCGTAAGGATTACCAACTCATAAGACGAGTAGGCTTTGTCGGACTTCTTGTGCCAACTTCTCCTCCGAAGCGTTTCCGATTGTTCGCAACTCTGTTCTTGCACCTGATGCACGATGGTCACCTCCACGTAAGTGCGACGGGATTTATGAAACGAATGTGACTAAAACATTACATGTTGTATTTGAGTATTGCGCTTGGAGTCTCTCCGCACGAGCGCTCTTCCACTAGACTGTGGTTTGTACTGACGGAACAACGCAGCCTCAACAATCGTAAAAGCTAACTTGCTTTCCTGGGAATAGGATAATATAAAGTCCGCCACATCATTAAACTCTTGGTTTCACACAAGTCTAAGATATTCAATAGCGGAGTAAACTACCTGAAGGGTACAGTTCACAGAAGCGCTCGAGTTAACGCCTCCATTCCGTGAACCACAAATCACACATGGCTGTTTCCGTCCATCGACTGTTTGATCAAGTACCCAGTGTACTCCTGAAACATCACATTCGATCAGTGTATTAACTTCTCTTTATTCGACGATTTCGAACTCGATTTCTTTCAGGTACTGCAACCGCTCACTCACATCTCGCTAGGGGACTAAAGGCCCAAATGGTAAATCTTTTGTGGTATAAGCCTCTTCAATCCCAACTGTTTCATCCACAGACGGCGAAGGTAATTTGAGCCTTGCTTCGATACACCGAGCGTTAAGTGCATCACCAAGTGTAGTGATTGTCAGGCACGAGTAAGTTGTAGCAATTCGATGTCTATCAACAAAACTTTGTTTGTTTGTCTCTAAACCGCTGTCAAGAAAAGCATAAGTTCTGGCAAATACTGTTGAAGTTTACGTACATACCGGGGCCACCCCTGAGTCGTACACACTTGCTACGGGAGCTCCCCGTGGTGCAGACTGCACTGTTACTGCATGAGGGCTGTCGTGTCATTTGTCCTATAGGTTCGTGAATCAAGCAGTGACGCCAACCGCGACAAACGTCTTCACTACACAGATATTTTAGTCGACAAGTAGAAGCCCTCAATGACGTATTAAGGCATACGAAACACGCGCCCAGTCGGCGCGCACTGCATTACCTACTAGGGTACATCGAGGTTGACGAACCCAGGACATCCCTCACGGCTGTCTGGGAGTCCGCACAAGCCACGACTTTGTGGGAGCAAGATTCAAAATTTTTCCTGGCTCCTTCTTTGACTCTTGATTTCTGGTTACACTTGGATGGATCTCGTTGCGAGCATCACGACTACTCTCAGCAAATTGCCCGAGTCAGTCTCGCGCCACCCTGGAACATTGCGAAACAAACTCGGTGAGCCCGGTAAAAGGTGGCTCACGCCCTTGTGAGCTGATTTAGCCAGCTTTGTTAGCCCACTCAAATTGTAGGATGGGAGTAGCCCCTCTACAATCTGTTCCAATCTACGCAAAGAATTCAAATCGGCTCCATAGTTCATCTGTTTGAGAGCAATTTTTCATGCGAACGAACAACCGTGTCAGCCCATAAGCAATGTTTGGAACATGTTAAGCTTTCCGCAATAGCTATTCAGTCCGAGATCTTGCGACATGATACGGATGTCCATGAAGGTCTTGCAGCATCTCTCTGGCGTTCGTGCAGCAGTATACAGTCCCCAACTGCATCACGAGCTCTTCCGTGACAATAATGCAAATGGTAGAGCGTTTGCTGACCTTAGCCTGTCACCGTAGAGTCAACACAATACACGAATCGCTCTGTGAACCTGCAGTAACTAGAGTGCCGTTAAAGTAGGCCAACTCAACCTTTCACGAATCCGTGAAATTCAGCAAACGTGACGAGGGTGATTTCGCAGCAAAAATCTTCACGGGAGATCTCGAGCCTATGAAGTGCAGGACAAACCTGATTCTAGCAATCGGCGGCGTACTGCTTGACATGCAAACTTGAAGAATTCTGCGGTCCAACCACCGACGGTTTCTGACGCCGCTCCGACTCTGAAGTCGAGCAACAAACTCTTAGACTCTTAAAGACGTTGTCTGGTTACTACCACTTGCTCCCCTTATCTTGCACTAAAGTCCTCAATTCCAATTCTCGGGCTGAACGATTCTTCAGCTTAGAGGTCGTGAAGGCTGACTGAGCGCTGACACTACTCCTAATACTAGACTTAGTGTTTGAAGACAGGCCTGTCAGCAATTGTCAGGATGTTGAGCGTCTCTACGTCACCACCTCTCCCACGCCTTCGCTCGGTCAAGGAAAGCCTAAGCCATCTGAGTCGGCTTGGATAATCAAATTGCTGAGTTCCAAAAACAACACCGTGAACCTGCTTAGACTCTCTTTAGTGGCTGCTTATCGCTCGCCATTTGCAGTGACCAGACACAATAATCCCAGTGCAACCGTAGTGGTAGTACAAAATCAAGCACCCTTGGTGTTAAGAATATCTCCAGCTGATACATGGCGTTTGAGCTTCCACCACGCAATGAGTGGATGTTTAGTGCTCGTCGCACTAAGTCGCGTTTTCCCCAGGTAGGCAATTATCAGACGCGAAAAGCAAAAGGCCGTTGAGGAAAGAGACCAAATCTTTATTCGACGAAATGTACAGGTGGTCTCTGATAGCGCTATGAAAGGCACCGACACGCGAAATAGCTAGAGGCTAGAGACCGGCCGTCGACGAGCGAGTAAAACGGAAGAGTGTGACACGTGTGTCCTTCGGGTTTACGCCACAGTCACGACATGTAGACAAACAATCGGACAGCATGCATCATGCGAGCTTTCTTAATAGCCTAGGTACAATAGGCAACTATGAGTTTTGGAACTATTTTACACACCATACCGCAGGCAGGCCAGTGAAATTTCCAGGCCGCCACAGATGCTGTGAAGTGTGAGGTTACTCTGATTCCCAGACTCCCCATTTTGTTAAGCCAGTCTACGGTCACAATGCTGCTGTGTTTTCTCATGTGCCTGCTTGCTGCTTAAGCTCCAACTCCGAACAGCTGTTTACACTTGACATCGTTCTTATAATAACCCCCATTCTGAAGTCTACTGGTGTATTTCCTTGGGGTCTTGTTATGTAGAGCCCTGTTGAATACTCTTTTAACTTCACCTAGTCAGCAAACATATAGCACGGAAAATTTAGTCTCAGCACTAGATCGTTAAATTAGATTAGGAACAGTGAGGATTTCGTCACTGACCCTTGGGCTTTTTCTACTACTAGCAACCACACAATTTAATTCAATTTCACATGGAGACCTCGCCAGCGAAAATATTCCTCCAGCCACGCGATGACAATAGGAGACGCCTCTGATGCCTTCGGTCTTAGATTTACTATTTATACTTCACATACTCAAACACCTTTCTGCAGACCAAGTAGCAAACATCAACCTGCTCACCTCCACTTAACCTCTTAGTAATTTCGTTGCTGAGCAGCCCAAGTTCCATGCTTGACAACATGATTTGTCACCCAGTTCCTGATTATTCCTCTTAATACTTTTGGTAATCCAGATGAAAGGTCAACTGGACTGTGGTTGGACGCTTCCCCCTATTGCCACATGCGAATTGGCGTCAACGCCACCGATTTCTACTTCTAAGGTAGCTCGCCCTCTTCCAACGGCATGGAAAACAAAATTGCAATAGGATGTGCCGAAACTTCGGCCAACCATCTTTATACTGCTGGATAGGTTTTATTCGACCCCACGACTTGTTTGTCTGTGCGATCCTTCACAAAAACGTTGGGCAACTTGCGACGATAAACCTAAGAATCGAAGTAACAGAAGCAAGAGTTGATCACAATGCCACGGTACTATTGAACGAAGAGTCAAAGTCAATAATTAGACGACCCCAACAGTTTCCACCGACGGATCGCCTCCGGGAAATGAACTACAATTTGATGCCGAAGAGGCTAAAGATGAACTATAATCACATAAAAGGGTATTCATACACGACACAGTTCTTCCAAGCGGTCAACAGGCCCAAAAAACAACCAGAATGAGCCGACCTCCCAAAAAACCCACGCACACACTGTCCAAAGTGCACCAGCCGGCAGCTGACTATTCGCACAACCGTCACACTGGCGCGATCAAACAAAAACACGTGGGCCGAAGAACAGTTGACAATCGGAAATAGAAGAGGCACACTACAGGAGAATAAACAGTTAGGAAGATATGAATGCGTCGGATTTCTGCAAGAACGAGCCTTAACAGTCTATATAATATCCAACTTCAGCATCTGATCATACACCTGACCAGTATTTCGGGCACCTCAAGTGGATCAACCAAGGTTCCAATCCGAAAAGGTTCGCCACCGCATTTAATATACAACTTCTTGAAAAGCAGTGCAGGGCTTCTCCTTCCCCTTCACACACCGTGGCACACACTCCCCATTCAGCCTTAACGCATCCAACAGCCACCGGGTGCCTCGTGTGGCGACCATAATAAATAATATTTTGATAGTCGCAATAATCTGTACCTTTCGATGATTTTGGTTTCCTACCTGCTTTCGTTTCAGTCAACCAACCCATTTTGTAACATCCGGCCAGGGACTACAAACACAACTCTCTCCGTGCCTCGTTAGCTTGTGGTATCTCTCCTTGCACTCTAATTTCCTGGGTCGGTAATAATACACAGGGGTCAACGCGCCGAGTCATGGTTTTTATTGTCGATCAGTCGTCAAATTTCAAATTTCAAATCCAGGACGTGGTGAAGGCCAGTGCTTGTTGACGTCCTGATGCTTGACTGGTGTGATCCGGAGACTGCGTTTTCTGTTGATGTGTTCAGTGGTGGTCTAAGGGTAGGGACAGAAGAAAAGGAGTATCAAAACAGGGTAGGAAAAAGGTGGTTCCAATATTTGTCCAGCCCTCTTTTAAACATATCTACGCTCTCAGCCTCAACGATCTTTGCTGGCAGCTTGTTCCACGAGTTGACTACCCTGTTAGTGAAGAAGTTATATCGGACAGCCAAATGTGATCTTGTTTTCTTGATTGTGAACCTATGGCCCTGAAATCTCCGCTCGGACGCATCTCGAACAGACCCGCTGTGGGGCTTGTTCCAGCTTGGTGGGTAATTTTGTACATTTCAATAAGGTCTTCTCTTACCCGCCTACGTTCGAGCGAGAATAAGTTCAACGAAGTTAGTCGGTCTTGGTAGTTTAGACCCTTCATACCCCATCCATACGTGTGGCGGACTTTTGTACTTTTTTGAGGGCGGCTATATCCCTTTTGAGATATGGTGCCCAAGCTTGGACACAATATTTCAAGTGGGAGCGAACTATAGCCGAGTACAGTGGAAAGAACACCGCTGGACAGCGGTTAGCGATTGCCGATTTCAGTCGATATAACGCCCACCGCGCTTTTGTCGCGGATGCGGTACACTGTGCAGATGGAGTAAACGCACTAGTGACTTGGATACCCGAGTCTTTCATTTGCTGCTTATTTGTTAGTTCAACTGTCTGTCCATATGCATCCCTTAAATACCTGGACGTTGACTGGAGAGGTTTGGCGAGGATATGACTCTTAAGAACGTTAGGCGGTAGATCCCACTTTAATGTCCACTCGCAAATTTTGAGAATGTCCCGACCCACCTTATATCGTCTGCATACAGATAGCATGGGCAGACTAAGTCGTTGGTCAGGTCGTTTATGTATACGAGAAAAAGCAGAGGGGCGATGACTGATCTCCGAGGAACTCCACTTAACGCAGAACCCTTGTCCGACAGTACCCCTCTTACTCTCACCCTATATGACCTTTCAACTAGAAACGCCCGCATCCATCTGCAGATTCTAGTAGAGATTCCAACTTGTCGGAGTTTCCAGCATAAAAGCCTGTGGTTGACAGAATCAAGGGCTTTCTCAAAGTCCAGGTAGCACACCTCGACCTCTTCTCCTTTATCCACTATCTCCAGGACATTGTCTAAAAACGTCAGCAAATGGGTGAGACAAGATCTCCCCCTTAGGAAACCATGTTGAGGAGCCCTGAAGAATTTCTGTTCACAGAGAAACTTACAGATTCTCTCTCGTAATATTCGTTCGAAAATTTCGCTGATAACACTCGTCAGGCTTACTGGTCGGTAATTTCCAACTTCTGATCTGTTGCCATCTTTGAAGATGGGAATTACAATGGCTTCTTACCAGTCTCTCACCACTGTCCCTGTTTCTAATGTGAGGTTAACAGTTGGGCAAATGGTGACGCCAACAATTTGGCCGGAGGTTTTAGGACTGCCGGATGGATGCGATCAGGTCCTGCGGACTTTGTGCTGTTTAGCGTGGATATCGCTTGCTCAACTTCGTGGGGCGTAATTATCTGATCCACCATGGGCACACACACGGCATTCAGCCGGGGCTCCGGTGCCTCGTTGTCTGAGCGATAAACACTTTGAAACTGTGCCATGAACGCGTCCTCTATGCCCTTGTCGGTCGATATGATATCCCGTCACAGGAGAGTGTGGTCCCAATCTCCTTTCTTAGAGAGGACCTGAACTGAGCATATCCATAAAACCTCTTGGGGTTCTGCCTAATATCTCGTGCTAGGTTGGGCTCATAGACTAGACAAGCATTTCTTGCTACCTTGATTGCTTCGTTTCGAACCTTTTTGTAAACCACGAAGCTTTTAAACCCTCCATGTAACGTGTCTTCCAAGCTATGTACTAGCATTGGACAGCTCTCTTGACCCTGGGACTAACCCATGGCTTTCGACCTCTTCCTCCGACTTGTTTCTGAGGGACGTGATCATCTGTAAGAACCCGGATGTTATCGACGTGGATCAACCACAGACTGTCGACGTTCTCTACAGGGGTCGTTGGGTTCCAGGCCATCTTACCAGCCTCCAATACTAGTTTCTCGTTGTCTATTCGGTGAAACTGTTGCACCCTGTGTGCCTGCTTCACTAACAGGGAACACTGAAACGAAAAATAAATCGTCATGTGATCATTCTTCCCCAGTGGTGCTGCAGGCCGTAAGTTTGTGACGTCCGTGCTGTGCAGAGTTAGGATCAGGTCTAGCACTGAGGCCATCTGTCCGGGTCGGGATCTCGTAGCTATTTTCACATGTGTTAGTGTGAATCTGTTGACTAGGTCGAACAGCTTGTGGTCAAACCCTCTGCCATTACCAGATCCCAATGACCAGTTAATTTTAGAAGCATTAAAGTCTCCCAAAACGAGCAGGCGATGGCCTGATTGACAAGCCGACTGAAGTGATTCTAGTAACACTTCGTCTTCCTTTAATGTTGCACCCGGACTGCGGTACACCCCGAAGACCGTCAGTGGAGGTTTGACGTGAAGTAGGCAAAGAGCGGTCTGAACACCCACGAAATTGCAGTTGTAGTTCACGGGAGACTGCCTTATAGAACGTTCGATCAACAACAGGCAGCCGCCCCCGACTGCATTGCTACGGTCACCGCGATATCATTGGAACCCACTCGCCCAATCCTCCAGATCTGTTTCTTCTTTGAGCCAGGTTTCTGTGAGGAAGCAAACATCTATGGAGTAGATCGCTGTTTGCAGCTCGTCTCTCTTGTTGAGCAGGCTGCATACATTCGCTTGCATGCATTTTAGCTCTGACGATCTGGCCGTCTGCCTACTCCTCCATTTGGTCGTATCTAATCCATCGGAGGAAATCTCCGAGGGATAGATCCGTTTTTTGGATGTAAGGATAAGAACCGGCCCGTTGTGAACCGTTTTTCTCTTCGGTGTTTGGCTCTCCAAGGCTGTGGCATCGTCGTCTTGTTCTCTTGGGGCTGCGTTTTGCTTCCTGAGCCAGGTTTAAGCTAGGTCGCTTACTTATGGCTCTTGGTGCAGCTGATTCCACCCCACATGGGCCAGATTTGCCTTCCCTGGCTGCGTCTCCTTTGACTTTTATGCCTGGCATCCTCTGAGCTATCGTATCAGCTTTGGATAGTACCAGATCCCGAATGTTGCGGTCTCGAAATTCAACTAGGAGTGGTCTGTGGCTGTTCGTTTGCGTGTTAGATGTGGTCCACCTACCGAGTCTGTGCGCTGTGCGCCATTTTGTCGCTGCGGGTTGTTCGGCGTTCCGCAAAACACTTAGAATTAGTTGTCTTCCCGAAGACCTTTGTTTATGATCCGGTATGACCGGTTCGGGGGCGTGAATAATTATGTTCCTGTCCCTTTTCAGGGTGGCCTCATAGGACTTTTGTAACTGTCTAACTGTGTTAATCTGATTATGTACAGAGGCCGTGACATTACGTAGATGAGCCTCGTGTTGCGCGATCCGTGCAAGAACCGCATCAAGGTTTGTCTGGCTATTGGGACTGTGGTGCACGCGATGATTTACGGGCGTCCTGCTACCTTCCTTCATTTGTCCCCTTGGCGTCGGCGCTATTGGTTTCACAGGTTTTGTAACTGTGCTAGTAGATAACATTTTCGTTCACTGAGCAACTTCATTGTCGTTTTGGAATTTTGGTGAAACCGAGATGTTGTTCTTAGGGTGTAAAACTGTTGTTCTAAGTGGTGTTGAGCGCACAAGAGGGATACCTTCTGCTGTGGGGTGTACGAACTGCTTGCAGAAGGCCGTCGGAGTGCTCTCATCTTTCCTCGAGTTTCCGTAATGATCAGCCCTGGTTTTTGCTGTTGTTGCGGCAGCAGCAGCGAAGTTCCGTGACTTAGTGATGCTATGACTTGGGAAACAGGTGCCGGAGGGCGATACGCGTGGATCTCCTATTACCGATTCCGATCTATCCGCAAGATCAAGCAACTTTCTTCCTCTGGCTTTGCATTCTAGACAGACCCAGCACAGGTAAGTGTATCTGCCGTGCGGTTTATATAGCTCGGTGCTTATGCGTGCACAAGACTGGTGACACCATCTATCGCATGTGTCACATTGGATACCGACCACCACCTTTTCTTCCACACCGCTTGTTAGGGCATGGATAAGAGACACGAGGCCTATTACCAGCAGGATGATTATATGCTTAAATTATACCTAAGTTATATGGCAGAAAAAGAAAAAGTGCAGGACAACAGGGGCAACTTATCTTCGGATTCGAATCGCGAATAATTGTCGATAGAGATCACTGACTAGGTTCCAACAAATGGTGAGCCCGACGTGATACCAACATGTGACTCGTACTAAGTGTAATTGAAGTGAACGATCGGGTATTGCTCTGTCTGCTTTGTCAGATTCCCTTCGGACACCAGCTCGCCTTCCATCATAACTCGGTTGGTTGTGTTTTAAGTTCGCTGTTATTCAGCATGCCGTCTGTGTTCGCCTATCAAACTGAACCTTCTCCATGTACTGCGCATGATGGACTGGGCTCGTAATTATCCATAGTGTGATTAACTGCAATGGCCAGGCTTACGCAAGAGTGTTTTTAACAGGTGCGTTGAAAAACATATAGCATTAACATTATAATTATTGCTCGCCTCTCCTTCCCGACATGACGGGATGCCACGTCATCTGATATTGCGGAGCGACACAAAATCAATTGCTAGAATTCTGATGACCGTTTTGATTCTCCCTCGGCTGCCTTCCAAATTTGACTTGGTCTCACCTACACCGATCGACCAAGACAACGAAAAAGCTTTCAGAACGAACCGACTGATGCGCACTTTGTTTTGTATCCGGCGATTTTCATCAGGAACTGTCATCCTCTTGATAACCAGGGATAGCTCTCTCGTCCCCAGGTCGTTTTACCGATGGAATTTCCTTCACTTCTAGGCCACTTGTGTGGTTTCTGTCTGTAGAGAGTACCAGAACCGGGATAAGAAGCGTTTGACTGGGTATTCACTGCAAAAGCTCACACATGCTGTGCCAGTGTCTTAAAATGAGGAACTCTTAGGAGAGCCTCTCCAAAAGAGTCGCTTTGGGTATGTTCCACCGCCAGTCGATTTCGAACGAGCAGCTAGCTGGTGATCCTCTACTACTGAGGGACTTCTGCACAAGTTAGCTGAAACACAGTGATTCCTTTACCTTGGGCAGGCAAATCGCAACCTGGGCACTTGATTTTACAAGGTCTTTGTCAGCTCTGTGCTCATTCTGCTGGACGATCAACAGTAACAAGCTCTCCTGTCTGTCGTTATACCGTGCACTATGAACTTCCGGCCCTAACCAGCTTTCCGTAACAGAGGTTGTTTTTGCCCTCCCTCGTAAATGCTCTGGGCTGCACGTGCTTTTCACAATAACTGCGTTCTTTTGGATCAGACTGATTCTTCCCACTTGCTTAACATTCGCCCCACGTCGATATCACGTAAAGAAGCGCCTTTCTCGGATCTCACGTCCAAGAACGACCCGGTTTTCAGATGGGTTCTGTCTTTCCACACGAAGATTCCTTACAGCGGGCATCGGCTTACCTGCCTTGGCAGCAGTAGTGTTCTTTTTATATACATCAATATGTGAGCGCCATGGGACCTTAGTGAAACGGTCGTCGTCCGCAATAGATACCTCCCTGGGCCTGGTTGGCTCACTCGCACTCTCGCACTCCGTACTCTGAGCAAACCAGCGATAGTCAACTACATTCTTCCTAGATATCTGGGCAGCAATACTACTCGCACCTCTCCAGATATCACAAGTTTCCAGTGAGAGCGTGATCTGCCTCCTGGACTCTGCGCGGACACCTCCTGCAGTAAACTAGGATCTGTCCCTACTCCGGAAGTTCGCAAACTCGAAGAGTGTGTTTGTGGGGTACAGTACCTCTGAATCATATGTTCCTGGTCATTTTACAGACCTCAAACCTCTTTCGTCATTTACGTGGCCAGGAGTGTTGATCAAAATCGCCAGGCTCACTACGTATCCTCGCGCAGCAAATCGTGTTTGGCGTCCCCCCCTTGAAGCGTTCAAGGACACCTCGGATCAAAATTTTTCTGTTCCTCCGTTTTTCAAAAGTTACTATTTTCACAGAGGCACTTGAATGTACCCTCCATAGTTTTTCTCTCTCTCTGCTAATCCTGAAGGACGTCATTCCGTAGGACGTGTAAGCATCCCGTAACATCGGTTGTTCCTCAAGCTAGGCACTGCCTCCAGGCCATTTCTTTCTTTTTCCTTCTTTCATACAGGAGCTATTTTGTGTCATGTCTGGCGCCATACTAACTGGTCTCCCCTTATCATCAGAATCATTCCATGAACCGCCGCTATGACCTCTCCCCTAAAGGGATTATTGTCCTTTTCCAAAGCGGCCTTCGGTGATTGATACAGCAGGCGTTTGCTGACCCGGAGGCAACCGGTAAGAACGGGGTATAGATGTTTTTCTGAAAATTATGGCAGGTGTGAATAGAAGGGTGGAATGACGTGTCCAACCATTTTTTATTTAAAATGAAGTTACCAACGCCTTATATTTAACTACGTAGGCGTGGTTAACAACATCAGAGTGAAAGCCCTTCTAGTGGTATGAAGCCCTGTAAAATAATTATCGTTGCTTGAGAAGGGTCTGAGGGGCGAAGTTTGTGAAATCTCTGTCGGCCGTCATAATCGGTTACAATGAGGGACACTCGATAAAGATGTGTGTGAGGATTAAAACACAACAGGCTCAACGAAGTTTAGATTTGCACTCATACAAACCGAGACCCGAAGACTCGTTACAACTACGTTCAGTCCGAAGCCTCCATCCGGGTGGCTGTTGGGTATGTCTGTAACCAGAAGCGTGGAAATGCGTTACCCACAAAGGAAAATCCTGAGTTTGCTCCACTAGTTTAGAAGGTATATGAAAGCGCTGGTGTTGGATCACCACACGTTGAACTTCACCTTGAATTGACGGTGGTGAAAGAAGCAGTGGTTAGTTCGACGGAGGTGTGAAGTTAGTCTGCTAGACCGAATGTCACGGAGGTACGGAGTTCTGATGACATCCATCTGGCAGTTCTATTACAACTAGCACACACCTTAGCTGCTGCGCTGTTTTTTTCACAAATCGCTAAGTGGGTATATAATAGCACCTTAAATTGATCATTGTCACACTGACAGAGGAGGAGAACAGCAGGACTGGCTTCACACCACAAATCTGTATGTCTGGAATTCAGGTTGCCGCTACTTCAAGATGTCCACACATTATGTTTGAATCCTGATGACCTCAGCAAATTCAGCCGTTTATATCCCTTTGTGTAAAGCCTGCACGAAACCACGCTCTGCATTGTGTGTGCAGGCCAGATGTTTTAACTTTTCGGCAGAAGATACATGCCGAACCACCCCGTGAAACTTGACGAACTCCGTGCAACATTTGGTCGTGCTCAAAGATCTCGCACTGCGTCTCTGGAAAACCTCACCAGTCGAACTGTGCCGCTGGAGTTCACGGCCTGCCCGGTTCTGGTTGCAAACTCTGACTTCCCGAGGATGTTTTAATACCCTTAGTGAGCCCTAAGTAGTGAACTTGATGGGAATTAGACGGCGATATGTACCCTATCCCCATTTTTTGTGTGTAAGTCGCCTTATGTGAACTATTGAAAGCATTTCAACATATACGTGAGGAGAGTGTGTCAGGCCGTTCCAACGGAATTTTACGGTGAAAGCTGCCTACTGTCCTTGCTGGACGCATCTGGAGCAGCCACCTTTGTTTAGAGTCACAGGTCATTGCTGGCCAGGGCGAAAGTTTGCTGGACTAAACACACGGGGCTGTGACCTCTCTGCTATATCTAGTATGTACGACCCATTTAGGCTTGTTGCCACATTGCTACCGTCGGTGAAGTTGTTATTGCAAGTGCGGCACCGAAAGGCTGGTAATTAACGGCGCACTCATTGCGGGAGTTCATTCAGAGCAGCATCACCGGCCAAATACTTTTGAAGGAGACACCATTCCCGACAGGGACCACCCAGAGTGGACGAAGCGCTAGAAATTACAAACTGCTTGCAGCGTTCTATAATTCCCAATCTACTTACCAATATTTTGGTAGAACTTGATGGAAGGCGGGTCCATGGATTCTTGAAATCCGATGAGTTTGCTGAACGTGTGGTCTGTCTAGAACGGGATAAGTTGTCGTTGCCTGTTTAACTCTACGACTACAGCGGTAGACATTTTTGTGGACTGTTATTGTCGCAAACTCGGATGACACCTCTCAAAACATCGTCCACTCTTCAACTTCGTATTTTCTACCCAATACGCTCAAGTGTGAGTGTTTGTTCCGATGACGTGACTCGGTGAAAAGATTCGATAGTCTTAGCGTACTGTGCGAAGAATGTGACAAGAAGGCAAGACATGTTTATATAAAACGAGCTAACAGTTACGTGGCGCGTCTGATCTACGAGAACGGAAACATATGCGACCACGTGATGATCATACAAATAGAGCCTAACGAGGTATGAAAGGTGCGTGATACGTACAGCGGTAGTTGAATGGGAAGGAGATCCCCAGACAGTCAGTAGTTTTGTGCGCTGGTACGTATGAACCAAATGGGGCTGCAGACGGCGTTGGATTGGGAACTCATACATAACGCCTGAACGCTGTCAGCAAATCCACTGGATCGTTGTAGATTTCCCGTAAACATTATAGATGACCCAAGCTGTCAAAAGCCGTCGCCTGATTGAACCGGTTCAGATCACATTTGATTGTGAATTAAGAATGTTTGTCAAGAGCGCGCAATGAATGTAGGCCGTTAGCCCCCTATAAAGTTTTCAAGTTGACCATCACTCACATTTGGTCGCAGCTTCACATTCAGATAGACTTTCCAGCCAGACTCTCTCAAAAAGAAGCAGTAGACTCGAGTTTCGCTCTCATTAGAGCTCATCAGTAGTGCATATCTTTGCCACGGCCGGGATTTGAACTCCGGCCATTCCAATCACGAGGCAACCGTGTTGACCACTGCGCCATTGACCTCACATTAGGCACGACCGAATCATCAAATCTGAACGCTCAACCACTCTCGCTTGCGAGCACTGATCAGGTTGCCCGATCGTCTCGAGAGGAGACAGAGTTACTGCGTGTTAACTCTAATCGATAACCGTGCAATTAGGACTACTACTGATGAGCTATAATGAGAACGAAACTCGAGTCTAGTGCTTCTTTTCGAAAGAGCCTGGCTGCAAAGTCCATCTGAATGCGAATGCTGCGATCAAGTGTGAGTGATGGTCAATTTGAAAACAAACAAAATCCCTGACTACTCATCAGTCCCCCATAGAGTGACAATCGTCCGGAGTGGGTTTATTGCAGCTATTATACACCGAGGCTTCCGTTCGTGATGTGTTTACTTTATGTATATCGTGTACGCATGGAAAGGAAGGATATTGGGGAGCAGCCGCCTTTGCAAACAACGCCCGGTTGTAAGTGACGGTCTTCGCTGAACAGGTGAAATATCCTTCGCTCCCTGCTGAAATCTAACACAGATTTCCCAATCACCTTGCTCTGAATGCATCAAGTGACAAATATTTTTGCCTAAAACTTTCTTATTAGAAAAAGTCATAGTGGGAATTTTCTACAGGTTTCCACTAATTTATACACGTTCCTGGATTCTCTAAGGTGCTGCGTCGGTTAGAAATGCCCTGGGCCAGCACGTTTTCTGTCAACGCTAGAATGTGGCAACTGTCAAACAGTGAGTGACTTCACTCAGTTCTGTGAGAACGCAGCTGGTTGGCTTTGCGTTTCGATCGCTTAATCGAGAGAGATCAGAAGAGGAATTTGAGTGGCACTAAGCGGTCTCAAATTAATGAGAAACCAGCGGCATTTTTTAGAGCAACAATAGTACTTACTATTACTACTAAGCAACTGGCGTGCTCGGGTTTTGACCGACCAGTTTTTTGCTGTGCTGTTCCACGACCTTGTATCTTACAACTCAGTTGTTTGAAACATACGCGCGGTAAACGGTAGCTGGTCGCTCTCTATCATTGGTTGGCATTAGTTTGTCCACAATTAAGTCTGTAGTAGCCTGCGCGCGAACACTGTTCGGCTGAACCTTCTCCATTTGAGAAGTTGCTCCACTTCAAACGCACCACGCTTGACACATATCCTCACAGGTCGTCTTGCATTACCAAAGCCCAGTCAAATTGAGGACAGAACGGATTTTCGAGAATGAACATATCTGCATACCAACGTCTTGGAAATCTAGGGTATTCCACCTACTGGCAGCCGAGTCCATGAGAAAATTGCACCGTAATATTTCTTCTCGCAGTACTGCTATTCGCAACAACGCTGAACGGGTTCCCATTACTAGCTCCGCCTCGCTAGCATACCGCAATGATTGAGAAATGTATATAACACCACGCTGCCACATGGGGTCTTCCGTTTTCACCCAGTTGTGTTGGATGCATCCGGCCAATTCGAATATTGCCAAGGTTAAATTTGAGTACATGCTGTGATTAGATTTAATTTGATCATCAAAAAACACCCATGTTAACATGGTACGCAAAAAGCAGTATAAACTGGGAGCCCGCTGACGGACGCCTCGCTAGCAAACTTCCGCAACCACGGTAAGTTTGTTGGCGTCTCATTGACGGGACGCTTACAACTCACACACCCTCGACACATTTTGTCTGTTCGCTCCAATAACCACACTGGAACGTTGTATTTGATATCCTCAAGCGGTTTGACGTCTCGTGACCTTCTACCTCACATTCCAAACTGCAAGTTAACCTCGACAAAAGGCTGTGTTCAGTGATCGGGCAACTGACACGGACGACGAGCTCCGCCCGTCCAACACACCTGGTGTTTGTACCATCCCCTCACTTATCGCTCCACACACGCACACTATCCAGCTCATGGTTTCGGACTGTCGTCGGTTACTAACACTGTCAAACCAAATGACCGTCAGGCACTTACATATATCTTGTCAAAGGAGAGCTGTAGCGGTAACGGACGTTTGCAAAGGGTATGCGCACCAACAAAAAGGAAAACTCGCCAACAAAAATTGGAGCAACTCACTGATAAACCGAATTTCTTTGAAGTGAATGGGCCACCAGTCGAGAGGAAGACGGCAACAGAAAGCAGGTTAAGGTTACGACGTGGGATGAAGAAAGTTCAGCACCGCTGCATTAGCAAACACTTTGAGCCAGAAGAAATTTCACCGTGAGATTACTTTACCAGCCCAAAACTTTGCACGGATGAGGACGAGAGAAATTGTGCGCGGTAATTCCAGTTTGTTTTCCATGACAGTCAACTTCAAAAAATGGCGATGCTTTCAAACGAGTGTGCATCCGAAGATAACGAAACGGTATTTACAAAAGTAAATAGTAAAATATAATTATGATCTGTAGAAACCACACACACTCACCCTGGTAAGTGCAGCATGCAGTAGCGGATTGCATAGGCTTCACTTTGGCACTTTGTTTTGGTGGACGTTTGTAATCTATCAAACTTTGTATGCGATTTCGAAATAGCAAAATGCGCAAGCATGCCGCGATTAACGTTCGCCGTTCAACGACACAATAAAAATGCCTAAAATGCGATTGAAAGTCACACATGAGAAACCATTTGTAACTGGTCTTTTGGGGAGATTGTGGGGCCGGGAAGAACGGAAACTTAGTTCTTCTATTAGAATCAACGACAGCCTCTACCCCGAAATTTTGTTTATGGCAAGCAGATCAGAAACTCTGGGATAATGCATTCCCCAAGAAGAAAGTTCTCCTGAGAAGACGTATACGAAGTCGAAGCTAGACACAGGTGAACAATAATTAGAGCTCCAAATGAAAGTGAGGTTTGAGGCATCATGAGTGCCCTTATTTCAGACAACTAAATGCGAGTTTAAAGTTCTGCAATGAACAGCTAGTGGTAGGTTAAGTTTCGTTCTGTCGGACGAAACGGTCAAAGTCCTCCTGGCTATGAAGAGTATTTGTTGTTGTTATGAAAATAACTGTATTGTCACTTTGAACATCACCCACATTTAGTCGCAGCTTTCGCATTCAGATAAACATTCTAGGCAGCCTCTTCCGAAAAGACTCACTACATTCGAGTTCCTCTCTTATTAGAGCTCGTCAGCAGTGAATTTGGTTGCCACGGCAGGGAGTTGAACTCTGGCCACACGTTCATGAATCATGTTGACCACTGCGCCATTCACCTCACATCAGGCACGACCGGATTATCAAATCTGAACGCTCAGCCAATCTCGCTTGTGAGCAATGATTGGGTTGCCCGATCGTCTCGAGAGGAGACACAGTAATTGTCCTGTTGACTCCAATCGATAACCTTGCGGTTAGGACTTCCAAGACAGCTCGAGAGCACTGATTTCATCAAACCTGCAAGGTGGAAAGTGGGTGATGCTCAAATTGGAAATAAACCGTCTCCGATTACTCATTAGTAATCTAAAGTATTGCTTTGCAGGTTTAATGATGTCAGTGATCTCGACCTGTCTTGGGGGTCCTAATCGCAAGGTTATCGATTGGATTCAACAGGACAGTTACTGTGTCTCCCCTCGAGACGATCGGGCAACCCAATCATTGCTCACAAGCGAGATTGGCTGAGCGTTCAGATTTGATAATCCGGTCGTGCCTGATGTGAGGTGAATAACGCAGTGGTCAACATGATTCATGAACGTGTGGCCGGAGTTCAAATCCCTGCCGTGACAACCAAATTCACTGCTGACGAGCTCCAATAAGAGAGGAACTCGAATGTAGTGAGTCTTTTCGAAAGAGGCTGCCTAGAATGTCCATCTGAGTGCGAAAGCTGCAATGAAGTGTGGGTGATTCTCAACTTGGAAACAAACCAAATCTCCGACCAATCATCAATAACAATATAAAATTATCAGCGCATATATGAGAAGCCAGCTAGGTTATGCGAGCTCACTACAGATAGTTACAGCTGATACAAAACGAATAATCAAACATTAGCACGAGCGCGAACCCTGCTAATAAAATGATGTGATCAAAAAATTGACCGTAATTTACGAAATTTTGACGCATGCTGCGGAAAAGTGGATAATTCGCTTGCTTCACAGATTCAGTCCAGAAAATATTATGTTACATTAATTGTCCTTTTACAAGAATATGTGTGGACCGATGTTTTAAATAGTCCAGGGTCACACTGGAGAAAACGTTTAAACGAATCTTCAGAGTGGTTCGACATAACGTAATATAACTTGCATCGAGAAATTGCCAAAATGAGATGGCTTTAATGAGTCAGGATGGAAAATCCCAAAATCCGACGAAAAAATGGTCAGATTTCAGCTCAGGAGTTCCTCGACCGCTAGGAACGGTCAAAAAGTTTAAAAAAATCGCGAACTGTCTGGCTAAGGCGAGGTCTCGTGCATTCATCTGCTTCGAAAAATTTCTCGCCCAACCGATATTTATGGAAGTGAGGAAAAGAACACAATCTCACAGGTTGAATGAGAAGATATGAGGTGATCATGATCATTATGACGAGTGTCCATGCGACAGTTTTTGACAGACTTCGTGCGATATTATTACTCATGCTCTGGCTATTCAAATATGTAACTCCGTCAACTAGTTGGCATGGTACTTTACGGTTTACTCGAGATTTATTCGGACGAACGAAATAATGAGTCGACGATACGGAAGGCTTCATGAAATGTGTGCGTTCGAGGAATAGCTCATACACTATCATCCTGTTGTTGCATTATTACTAAGCACCAATTTTATGTATCTTCCAGCAATCTGGATAATGAGTGTACATTAAAAAACACATCAACAAAATAACATTGAGTTGTGAGCGGCTTAGTGGGCATGCAGCAGACCAAATGCTAAATGATATAACAAACCCTTTAAAGCATGCTGTTTTCGGGGAGGGTTAGACAGCGGGGATGGTTATCTACGTTATACGCTGCTGACGGCTAAATGTTTCCCAGACCATACTCAAAAAGATCATCGGGGAATACGTAGATTTCTAAGATAACTGTCCAAACCCTTTTTAAAACGCTGAACGTTCTTACTGTTCTGACTTTATTCGGAAGTTTATTTTAATAAGTAAGTTGAGGCCGGGCGCACATTTCGCAAAGCGTCAGCCTCGCAGCCGGTAGACCGAACGTGTTTCTGCTAAAGCCTATTGTTCTTTTAGTTTCTACTGCCTGAAAAATTACTTGTTCGGGAAAATTGAATGAGTTTGAATACCGTATTCCTAGATATCTGACGTGAGTGGCGGTATCAGTGTTGTAATCATCTGGTGAGAGGGAACCATTGGGTGCGTTGCAACCATAAGTAACTATTTTCGATTTGTTTACTAAGAATGTCGTCAACCATGTTTCGCATCACGGTTGCAAATACACTACGGCCTGTTGTGTGATGTTAAAGCAAACAATGATGTCATAGGCTGGCCAATGGTGTAAACGGTATCGATATCGCCGGAGAACAGAAAGGCATGCCATGTTTAACATCATCGCGGTGATGACCATTGGTGGAGCACCATCTAGTCCGGGATGGATTGAATTGTTGAAGTTCGCCTGGTAAGTTTGTTGCATCACGATTGGATGATGCAGAGCGTGTAGTTCTTTGAAACACGTCTGGTTTGTTCGTAGAAAGCCGATGCTAACCTTGCCTTTGTATGTCTCTGTTGTGTGCATTAAAAAACCAGGATAAATTTTACATTGTAACTGAGCGGATAAAATGTTCGTTTTCTTCTTCTTTGAAGTAGATAATGCCGGAAATCTAGTGATTGTTTGTATAACATTTACCCTATTAGCAACCTTTGTCGATGGGCTATATTCAGATTAGTCGCGTCTGTATTCAAGAGAGTAAAAGAGGTCGTAATGGCGATTTTCCTAATGACAATGTGCTGAGGTACAAAAAATTTGCATAAACTGAATAGAGGAGGATAACAAAGAGCCCTGATTTTCAATCCATCAAATATGCACATTTCGAAACTAACAGCTCAAGAGAATGTGAGCAAATGTGGCAGTCGCGTAAGGGAGGAGCCATCAAGCACAAGGGAAACAAGTGTGTGCAGACAGACTGCGGTCCAGCAATGGGAAGCAATACTAACAAGTAGCGTGGCAGATTTAGGAATTTAGATGAGATTCAACTGTGAAAAGTCAGGGCTTCGGCTGGATTCGAACCAGCGACAGACACAGCATGCCTCAACGCGGCAAGCGCTCTACCAGCTGAGCTACG
>QNGE01004232.1:0-28642 GCA_008508345.1 Paragonimus westermani
CAAGTCAGATCAGGCAAATGTTTTATGCACGTCAGGAAAGGAATATGCAACATATACATAAACAGTTACGTAGGTAGACAAAAACTTTCCGTTGGGTTTAACAGTCATTTCTTTGGTAATTCTTGTACGCGAGCTAAATGACAAATCACGCTACGTAACAGAACTTAGAATAGTCAAAAGCACGCGCACAAACGTAGAGAGGGTGATAACTGACCTATCTGACAATGTGGGTAATCACTTATAGAAGTCGCAATCAGATAAGCATTTAGAATCAAATAGTCTGCAAAACAACATGCTGATGAAAAACAATGGATAACTCAAAACTAGAAACGATAAGTACCATT
Source organism: Paragonimus westermani (assembly GCA_008508345.1). Lineage (NCBI taxonomy): Eukaryota > Metazoa > Platyhelminthes > Trematoda > Plagiorchiida > Troglotrematidae > Paragonimus > Paragonimus westermani. Next base: position 345 of record QNGE01004232.1, read on the forward strand.
ACCGCTAGAAAAGATGCTTTATGGACTTTTATACACACACTTTTATACACTGGACAACAATATAAATGATAGAGAAGTACATTTGCGTTAGCCAAACGGTAAATTAGATATTTTAGAGTTGAAAAAAGTTACTCGCAACACAAGAATCGTGAATGCTCTAATTTTGGCGAAACCCCCGTTACCACGATGAGACTTCGTCAAGTCGTGATTTTTAACAGTACCTGGTTATTTCGGGGGGATTTTGATCTACAAATTGCACTTGATTTCAACCTGTGGTTGTGGATAATCAGAAAAACGCTGCTGCCAGGTCGTTCCTTTAAGAAGTGAGAATGAAAGCCCAACACAGTTGGACGCATTAAGCGATAAGCAACATGCGCAAGATCACTTGGTCAATTTGGTAAGATCCTTTTGCAGGACGTAACAATAAACTACGTCCAAGCGTCCCACTGCGAAGACTATCATCTGTGTGCCTCGATGAAAATAGATGAGTTGAAGCAATTATATGGCGGGCATGAAAAATCTTCGAGAAATGGCTACAGTAACAAGTGTTGTGAATCCAGAAGGCGGATGGCACAGAAGTTGTTTATTTGGGGGAACCAACACACCAGTTATGTGTCTCAACCAGACTGCGGACAGGAACACTCATTTGCACACCACACTGATCTGAAGACGTTCCAGTCGCTTTGGACACCAAGTCTCAGTTTCCACATGTGGCGAAAGCCATTCCATGTGAGGCTGCCCTCCAATGATCCTTCCCGTATCTCTCCCGTATTTGTCCTGCGACCATTTCCATCCNAAGTGTTAAACCGATTTACCATCTCATCGATTGTTTGCGAAGTTTTCCTTAAGTGACATCCATTGGCCTTTCTTCTGCATCAACGAATCGTACATCACAAAGAGAGGAGAGCACAAACAAATTGTATAATTGCTTTCAGTGTCTCAGCCTCATCAGCAACAATAACAAGTGCTTCTATGTACCCCAGTTTAGTCAGCCAGATGAAAAATGGGCCAAAAATGTTATATAATAAACTACCACCATTCTTTTAGAACAGCCTGCAAGTGACTTCGTCGACCTTGAGTACCGTAGTCTACCGTACGAAGTACGGAATAAGCACAATTTTTTTGAACGAACTTAGTCCATGTGAAAGGTAACGGCTGATCAAACCGTGCAGGTAGGCGTGCTCGGAACTTTTACACCACCTAAAGTCTCCGGCTAGGAGTGCACTAAGGGATTACCACAACATCGATGTTACACTTTACAGTCTATTCAAATCATCTTTACCGCATCACATAGCCACTATCACTGTCCCCCCTTTGTGTACCACCATCACGTTACCTGGGCTCTCCATGATTGTCAATCTGGAAGTCTGTCCACACTTACGGAGAGCCATACAATTATTGTCTAATCCTTTAAGGAACACATATGAACTACTTGAACTGCTGATGTGCACATTCCTATTTTAAGAGGTGAATTTTGAAAGGACAGCTTGCCTAAACCATTCATATTGTACGAAAGTAAGTGTTGAAAGCATCTGAGTTAAAAACTGCTGATCGTTAACCAATATGTGTTGCAAGGAAAAGATGCCAGTGAAACAATGGATTGACAACCTACTGCACCTTCACCACGCCAGTGCAAGCAACCTTTTGCCTTTTGTGACTGTGAAACAAACCTGTGATAAAGACCGTGTCGGTTATTTTTACGTTTCACTGGTGTACTTAACCTGAGAAGTTACCATATGGAACAGTTATGGACGACTTATCCGATCCGATAGTACATTAGACCACGTTTACATCGACCGCCTGTACAGACCTATAGCTGAACATATAGGTGGATATCCACGGTTGATTATGACTTGCAAGCTACTAAGTAAGATCAGACCACTGAGATGCCCGTCATATTAGGAGTAATTTAGATAGATTAGATTCTAAATGTAGGTTGTATTGTCTGCACTGGGAAGTTGGTCATGGAAGTTAATGCAGAGGTTTGGGTGGGAAAGGGAATTTCATGAAAACTGCGTACATTCAGCTGTACGTTGCAATCATTTGACCATCGAATATCAGAGCCTTTTCATATCCAAAATTTGTACATAAACTTTCAGTATGTCTGCAAGCAAAACAGATAACTTCCTTTATCTTTCAAGGCACTGGAGATTAATTTCATTTCAGAATGATGAATTAGTACTCACGAGCGCCGTCGATAAACACCGATCATAACTTAGCTGTGGACCAGGACTACTACCCACGTATACAGTCGAAGAAATAGAATAGTTAGCTACATTGCATCATTTTGGATAGTACAAGAAGTATGAAAATACAACTGTACAATATCTGGAGATTGGAGAGTGTTTTCTCTGCTCTATGGTCACTGTCAACGTCATTTGTGTGGTAAATTAGTTCTCGTCTTCATTACACTTCTTGCTGAAAATCCTGCGGTTTTCATTATTTAATCTGAGGTTGTTCCCAAGACAATGTTCTGTAATCTGGTGGCAGACCCAATTCGGCGTATCCCAAACTATGGAGCATCGGGTTTCGTGTTTGATCTTTGTGATAAAGATGATCAGGAGGTGGATGTGAACTTTGGCGTAACCAGGTAAACAAGGACTTTGTATGGATTTTCTGTAATACTTGGACGGTGCTTTTATCAAACCTAGAAAACACGGAAAATATCAATTGTTTTCAGTGCGGTGTGTAAGGAAACAAATAGTTAAGAGAGTACAATCACATATCATATCCATTACTCCACGGCCAGTGAGTGATAATTCATCAGATCAATAAGTTACCTTAAACACTCCGAAACGTGTTTTTAGCTATCAAGACGATCACGTATTCAGCAATCAGTCAAAATTTATAAATAAGAAATAGGGCCGAACGATTATGGATTTTATAGCATAAGGACAACGTATCCAACCTTTCAATCGTTCAGTCAGCTCAATGAACTGAGTTAAGGACTCGTTGGCTACTTGGTTAGGTATGAGAGTGTGAAATAAGCATTCTTTTCGGGTAGGAATATGTATGAACATATATGCATCACAGCTGGATATATATTTGGGCAGATTTGGAAAATTGGTTGGATTTCATCATTCAGCATTTTGTCTGGAGATAGCTTACATGATCTCAACTGAATTTTTTCGTATACGGTAGCTGCATTAGATTAGGTGTGCTACGAACCATTTTAATCTGTTTCTTAAAGAGATTTGGAAAATGTATTGAATAACGGCAAAATGGAATCGGGTTGAAATCCTTTCAAATGAACTGCATGAAAAGAGTCTCTGGACTGTCATGAAAATACAATCGCTGTGGAGCGGCCAGTGTGTGCTACAGCACACAGTAACGTCCACGTGGCTGTGCAATAATGTTTGCGAATGGGCTTACACTGGGTTTGTATTTGTACACTCAACTCCATCAGTTTTGGATAACGAGTGCTGGCAAGAAATGATGATGAATCATTCACATATTTCAAAGCCTCCACATTTGGTCACTCGCTCATCACAGTAGCCATAATTAGCTACACTGAAATTAACCTAATCAGTGTACTTGAAAAGCGTTGTTCTTTCTGACAACGGTTTTTCGCCTACGTAATCAAGGATTAGTGAATCTAATCACTTGGGATAAGCCTGTCTTAGCTGTCATCTGAATGATACATAACGGCACTGAAGTTTGTGCGTGCCCTCTCACTAAAGTAATCTCTCACTGGAGTGATTAGGCTACGTCAGATTCCGCAACCTCGTAAGAACTGACACAGTATTGTCGGGTTTACGTGGTTAGACTTAAGAATGCAATCCAGTTTGCTGATCACCTCCACAAACATTAAAAAACGAGTGACGTTGTGGACGTGCATATCATCGAGCGAAGTTTGGAAGAACCCATTGTTAGAATGGGATTTAACCGACTTATTAATTCCCTTGGTTCGAAAGTAGTATATGTGGCGCAAACGCGCAAAACATGTTCGCTAATGAATCAGAAATAGAGCGCCAAATCTAGTAAGCGGAGAAGCAGTACTTTAGCCAGAGGATACCTGCGGCGCGAATGTCCGATGATGACATGGAAACACAGGCGCACACGACATGCAACTCAGTATGCCAGCCAGTAGATATCAAGGTTTATATTCACATGCGCGAGCGTGGCCTAGATAGAGCATGATAGTGAGGTATCCCAACGGCTGTTCAGTTACTCCACGCGCGGAGTCATCGTAACTAGCGTAATTAAAATCTACTTAATGCTTGCGCACAATTGTTGACTGTGTACGTTGCGCAGTGAAATTACTGGTTGTTAATCTTAAATGGAAGGTCTTCTGAAACTTCACAATTAGAACTCAAGAAACGCCCTCAAAGATCATGCAACAACCAGTTATTCCATTTTGCTTACAAGACCTTGGACTTCTGAATGTTACGTTCTAAATTGTCGATAAAAGGAAAGGTATACCGGGCCCATTGAGGTCAAAGGTCTGGCCTTAGAAGCTTTACACTCACATTAGAAGGGTAGGTTACTAAGTGGTATCGCTTATGAGACAAGGATGCACGACAACCCGGGCTACTCTTGTCATCCCCGTGGTCACCGCCCCATAGTTTAGAAGATCATTGTCTTAATTACGATCTGACGCTTATTCGCGGATCATAGATTCGAGTTCCTCGGAGTGTATGATGCTGGTGACATCTGATTAAGTCAAAACAGCTGCCTACATCCTTTCCAGTAGACAGTGGAATCAAATGTTTACAGAAATCTGCTAGATGCTTGCCCGTTTGGAGGCCGGTCACAGAAACGGTTGATCGACTTCACCGTTTGAGACAAAGAAAGGCATCAGTAAACAAAAGTAAGAAAATGTATGGTGGAGTTAAGACTGGGCTTGGATTTTGGCTCAACTAACTCTCGTGTGCTTTGGATGATGATAACTAATGAACTGGAAACGTACATTTTAATTTCATATATAATTAAAGCTAGAGTTAGAATACAGAGATAAGTATGTAGGAAAAATTTTTCCCCGGGTGGGTATGCCGACAGAACCACTTTAAGGATGAGTGTATATATTGCTTATGTTGAAGAGAAACAGTTAGGCCAAATGAAAAACGCAAATCAGGAAATAAGCAGAGCCCAGTAGACATCTACAGCTCCATGGCAGACGGTCAGATAGTATTGTCATATCCAAATTAAGTTTACATTATCCATGATTCGACTCACATTGGTCCTAAAATGAGGCATTTATAGGATAGACTCACTCAATACTACCCTGCCAATCCGTGCACCCGGACAACGAAACTAATCGCCCCCATCAGGTTAACGGAACACGTTAACTTTGTTACTCAGATCAAGGTGAAAAAAGGCTCAACTTCGTACAGCATGTATTGCTAGCACCTTAAGGGAGCTTAATTGCAAAATTGTGTTCATTTCGATAACCGCCACCAGTCAATTATGGCACTCTGCATCCTGTGTAGACACATCGTACGACTTTCTGCACCACCATGATCCAGTACGGCTGTCTAACCCAGTTACGATCAGCATCTGCACTCGTGTGTCATGTGAACTGCGGTCTTATCTTGAAAAGCCACAGTGACATACCTTAAACATTAACATTAAACATGAGATCAAATGCTTCCGAAGTATACTGAAAATAATCCATAACTGACCGCAGCTACTGCATTCCGATAGGCGATTTAGTAAGTCATTTCAAAAACGAGCAAAAGACACGAGTTTCGCTCTTGGTGGAATTCATCGCTATGGTATATTTCGTTGTCATGATCTAGATTCGAATTCCAGCCAGACTCTTATGAGACAGTAGTGTTAACCACTACATAACCGACCTTACGTTAGGCAAGATTAGTTCACTGTATGCTGACTCACAGCCACATTCGTCTATTGATAATTCTCAGATTGATTGATCGTCGCGTGAGTATACAATAGGGGGTCTATTGACTACAAACTGTGTTCATTTTGGTAGGACTTCTAAGCAAAAGTTGAGTCCGCAAGTATAACTTTACTTTCTAAACAATCTGATCTACTTTATCGACATAGAAAGTTAGGGAGATGGTATTCAGCTTCTCCGAGTTGACGAACAGCAGCAGTGCACATAAAACCGCCGTTGACTAGATACAACAGTGCATTGCGCGAACATTGTGGTGATTGAATTAGGGTGAAAAAACAAACATGGCGAAGGTGTGCACACGATAAAGTAACCTAACCGTGATAAGCCCTTTAACGGAATACAACAGGGCAAACTGACCAATTTCAGGTCAGTATGAAATGTAATGTGACTAAGGAAAATTCTGCTGGAAGCCATGTTATATATATATATATACATTAATCCGTTTTAAGAGTGAAAGACTCTCAGCCACAGACCTGGCGTCCGAGTCGAGTAAGAGACAATCGTTCTAGATTACTGTTTGACGGATGACAGACACAGACTGATTTGTTTCTTATTCATATGATAAGCGGTCACTTGTCATAATTAGTGCGTTGTTTTTCCGATACAACCAATGACTTTGAAAATAATCATCTTGAATTAGTTGCCACTAATTCAGGGCAAACTCATTTGGACCTGAGGTTACACAGGACTGTATACTGTGTGCAAGTGTTATTCTTCGGTAATCGCAAAAGATGCTTTTCCTGGGTAGTTATTTATTGCCAGACATTCATTATGAGGTGTGTGAAACTACGCAGCCGCGAACACAAACTCTATCTTCCACAGCTAAGTTGTAACCACATCCTAGGCAGTAGTGTAGCGACAGCCCTTTTGGTGACACGTCCCGCATAGTGCATGGACACTTTTCCAACAGTCGCCCCCAATCCTTCGTCTTCCTGTTTGTCTTGAAGCCTGGATTTTGAAGGTGTCGTGATTTGCCGAGTGTAGAACTACGTTGTGATTTGCTTACAAAAAATACTGCCTTGATCGACCGTCCTGCTGAGGTTGCCAGCTGTACTCGGCTAAAAGTGAAATGAGCGTTGGTTGCCCTTCCATTCGATGTCTGTTCCTGAAGGATAGCTTTGAGAGATAAACGCTGCTCCGACAGAATGTGTATCTATTAACGAACCTACACAAGGACTAAAAATATTGGTTTAAGGTTTATTACCAAGTGTGCCACAAACAAAATTACAGGTGCGCACAGTATTTATGAGGAACGGATGTTCCACATCAAGAATCACTTGCTTCGTGCTTAGAAAGATGTCTCTTTCCGGCAAAAAGTGTTCGATGAACTTTTTTTACTAACTACTTCGTCGAAATATTGCTAACTTTCTGAAAGCTTTTTTTAGACAGGTAATGAATGAATCCGTGCAACCTGCGTTGAGTTGAAAGGAAAGAACATAACGTTTCATCGTGTCAGAATTACCAGACATCATCAAGCTTAAGTGGCCTGATTGAATTCGAATTGCAGGAAGTGTTCAGTTTAGAAGTAACCGGACTTCCTGACACTCGTTAATTGTCCAGTCGAGCGTTTGTCTGAAGATACTGTAAGTTCCGATGAACTGTTTACTTTCAAAAAGTGGTTTGGAAAAAAGCTAAACCAACGCACCTCCAACCTTAGTCAGTGAACCCTACATTGTGATTTACTGACTTATCTTACCTGGTCAAATTCGAAGTTTTCCAAACCCACTTTTCGTGCTCCAGCACCCGTGGATTCCATGGTAGACCGAGGAATTCTTGACAAAATATGGTACGAACAGTAGAAGCATTCAAATGTAGACAATGTAGAAGACAAGGTTGAAACGTCGTGAAAACTTCATAGTAATTATTTACATTTCAGACAATGTTATACTATCCACGAGTTAATTACCAACTAAAACCTAAATGACTAATAGCATCGAACCTCATCCGATTCGTACTAAAAAAATACCTGCGTGCGTGCATTTAATAGATCTTTTAGGAAATCGGGTGTTATGCGCTAGGGGTAGAACGGCAAGCTCTGAACCAAAGTAGATTACTAGGTGGATTGTTTATGTACATTATGACTCAATGACGTGTTTTCAATAACAAAGAAGATAAGCACTGGCAAAACGGTACATGTCTTTCCCTCTCTAAAAACCCAGTGGAGGAAATAGAATTGCTTCTGTTAAAACGGAAGCGGCGATAATTTGCGGCATTGACTTCAAACTTCGAATGCTTAATCTCTAACCCATTAAAAGCATTCTGTACTGGTTCCAGTTTAGGAAGTCTGAGTGTCAATTTAGGTTGCCCCAGATGATTCGGTCTAGGCAAGCTAACTTGATTCACTGTCTGCACTTGGCGAAATCGCGTCCTCTAACTTTGTAGGAGCACACCAATCCCTGTGTATTTCAGCCACCCATTAATGGTATAACTGTATTCGCCGTTGGAGTCCAGCCAATCCCTTCGAGACACCTTAAATTGACATCGAGACATCTTAAACCGGAAGATATATATATATGTATATATATATATACGGTCTGCTTTCGGTGTAGGGAGTATTGGTAAATTTTTATTTAGAGTGAGTTAATCGGGCCACAAACAGAAGCCAATTTCCGGGTGTATACACCCAGCGAGTAGCCCACATTTAGCTTAACACAATAAAAAAACGACGATATCAACGTTCAAGATTGACAGCGAATAAAACAGTGAGTAAACTTGCTGAATGCTTTCGAGTCAGCGAAATCACATTTACCAAGTGATCATCGATGTTTAGATGTTTACTCATCTATGCCAAGCAGTCGTAACGACGGTTAACCAATGAGCGAAGATTCTGCATCGACCCGGAGTTTACCGAGCACTCTGACAGACCACCTTGTTACTCAGGCTGCTCTAACACCTAATCAACCATTGCTCCCACAATCCAGACGCGCCGACGTGCAATGATTGACGCAGGCTTGTCAGCCAATCATTCCACAGTGCAATCACATCAGTGTGTGCTCTTCCGATTCATGTGAGCCTATTGAGTGGCTCTTGTTGTTTACACATACAAGACGTGGCTAAGAATGATGGCTGTGGACGAAAGTAATGTGAAAATTCTGATAGGGGAACCGGTAGCCACTCGTAATATGAAACTCTATTTACCAAACAAGCTATTCGCCGATAGGTTTTGTATTTACGGTAGTCCCGACTACTATTATTACTAAAAGGATGTTGTACTTGTGTTATGACTCTGGAAAGGATAAATAGCTTAACAATGCTGAACCTTGTTCAGTTTTATTTTCCAAATCTTGTGATCAGGCTATTCAGCATCATTCTGTTGTTAATGACAAGAACATATCAAGAAGAGTATTTTTTCAACGAACTATCCCACTGGAGACTACTGGACGAACCGAATACGTGACGCATCATTCGTTCCGGGTCGAGCACCAGCAGTTCATAACGGACGGTCATACAACGCCTCGGTCCGATTTGTTGGCAAGCCAGCAATATTCGTCTCACCATTCCGTTCCATATCCGCATGAGGGCAAATTCTGGTCCGAAACTCAGATGACGTCTGAAATCAATGACGTTAAAGATGATGAATCTTGGTTTGGGGAACACATGTTCCCGTATAACTTTCTTTATTTTGTCACAGGTTTCTACCATTACTCTATCACTGGTTTTTTGTCCCTCATTTGTGTATTGCACTTGTAAACGACGCACAAACGTATTACTTGTAAGGACATGAGAATGCTGTCGTCGCATCCACTGCGTTCTCCCGAAGCCAAGCCCAGCAGACTTTGAGAAAGTGTCAGTAGAAAATAAAGGCTTAACACTTTAGTTGGCAGCCAATATAGCTTTAATTCGTCCACGCACCAACGGATAAATGAACAATAACTAGTTGATTTCCAGTTGATTATGACGATGACCAGGACGGTCGAATGCTTAACTAGTGTTAGTTTTTTAATACACAATACGATTTCAAAAGTTGTTCACAATGTCCGCCAGAATAAGTGGACACAATTTGAACGTGAGAGACAGTCAGTGCTTTGGGTGCACGCTATCAATTAGGAGATAGTGTTTTTCATGTGAATGTATGCTTTCAACGCCTAATTTTTATACAAGCTTCTTTGAGTCAAAAGACGACAGTTCTAAACAAAGTAAAACTATGACATTTATTACATGGGGAACGTCTGATGAAACAATGTGGATCCGGAGACAATGAGTTAACTTATTTGGAGGCATGCTATAAGTATATTTTACGCAGGACAGAAGCGGTGGTCTGGAGGTATACTTAGAGTGAGCCACTTGGGATAATGAATAGTGAGAGTAATCACAACTTTGTCAACCACAGAAAACCGGTGAGCAACGGAACGATGTTGTGACCAAGATACTGAATGTAATAGATGACGCAAGAAGAGTGAACAGTGAAAGAAGTGACAAACTTTCTGCTGGATGGTTCCTGCCACAATTACGTGTTCACTGACGGGGTTTGAATCCGAACCCGGGAAGAAGACGAGGAGGCTACCATCTATTGCGAACGCGTCGAAAACTAGACCACACAAACTCCGACTGTATGTGACAGGCAGTTGTTTCACTAAGTAGGCAGGATGAAGAGCATTCCAGACGTGACGACCTTATACGACAAGCGTGGCAATAGAACGAATCAGGTTGTGGGGGCGTCAACACGCAAACGGGGAAAAAAGCAGTTGTCACAGCACTGAAATTTACAGGCGTTTGATTGTCTACCCGCAATCGACTTGGCTAGTTGGAATAACACAGAACCAATCACTCTACACTCCATCTGTCTCGGACATTGTAGACGGAACTATTCTGGCTTCACTTCAAACAGAAGACGTTCGATTGCACCCGTAGGGTTGACGCAATCACGCGTGTAACAACATTCCCGAAACTAGATCGATCGGTGTTGCATGATTCGCTTTGCTAGCTTTGATACAAGATGACACTCCCAACACTTTCATGACGGTTGGTTGGAGGAGTCCTCAACGTGAACCAGCTCCACTTCTAGCCTGCAATTTTCGAAACAGTACATTTTAGTCTAGATGCTTGTAATCTACCTAACATGGCTATCCGTTAAAGGATTTACACAAAGACTTGTTCACACCTCAGTATTGCCTCTAGTCTCGTTCCTTCTATCAAAAAAAAAAACGTAGAACACTCCAATATGTAAAATATGCGGATGACAAGACTAATGAAAATCGTTAAGTGAGCCTTATAGTAGAGCAGGATAAGCATAAGTTTATCAGGAAAACACAAAGTGAGACCTTCACGTGTTCCGGTTCTCTCAGTTACTCTCGACGATAAAAGGTCGGGGCCGCCAACTTACAATTGCCTACTGATTCGACATACCTAGACTTCTCCGTAGCTTTCGACCGATCCTGTGAGTTTATCCAGTTACGAAAATTTAGCCTTGTGGGACAACTGTTCACGTGAATTGGAAATCCTGCGATCGGACACAGTTTCAGATAAACGGTCTTCAGTATGTACTGATCTTCCGTATTACCCATTTTCGTTACTGTTTTGCTTTTATGATCTGGGCGATCAACAGATGAGATCATCAAATACGAATTAACTACCTACACATTCTTCGGACGAAAGTTGAGCGAGGCACCTCTAACCAACGACGCCAAATATCAGGACCAAACCAAGACCTTGGAAGCATGGTAATATTGGAAAAAAACAATATGATGAGTTACAAGAAACAAGCCTCAATTCGTCTGCGTTCACGGGATAAACAATGTTTGACCGGTCCAAGAAGTACCAAAAATGAAAGCGCAGGTGACCTACAGGGAAGGACGAACCGACGAAATGCGAACAGATCTGTCTGATGTGTGTCTAAATACACGGCCTTCAGGCAGACCTATTAGGTGTTGACAATTTCACGGCGCACTGTAGGAAGGTCGCAATCACAGGGTTTGGGGAGGGTGCGATTAGCAGATAACGACGGGTGTGTGGTCAGATGAGTGGGATTCAATGACTGATGGAGGCGGGCTGGAGAAATTAGTGCTTTTAGAGGCGGGTTAGGAGAATAGCACTAACAACCGTCTAGTGATACGGAGTCACGGGGAAGAGCGTCACAGAGCCGATTTAAAGTTATTTTAACCTCCAAAATTGTCTTACACCACTAGCCGACGGTTCAGATCTGCAGTTTATACGGCTGTGAAAAAAGAAGCACAGACAGCAGTAAGTCTGAGTCTATGGATAATGTGAGACACATAACTGAGAGAGTCATGGAGCATATAACATATCCGTGTTGAAACCGCTTGACAACATTAGAATAATTCACAGTGAATTGCGGGTACATGAATGGCGATTGAAGTCTTACAAACACCTGGCCACTCATTAGAAGTTCCTCGTTCACCAGACAGGAACAAATGAGTTAAAGGTCATTCACTCAAACGTGATTCATAAGTGGGCAGGGGGCTGTGTATACAGAACTACGAATATATTTCGGAATATACCAACTCTGTGTTCACGGCTGACTTGGCTATGTTCAACACTACTTGATCTCCACATACACAACGTGCAACCATGACCGTGATTCTCCTATCCCTATCCCTAAGCCACCTCCACAAGCCACCTGATATTTATCTCGGTCCGATTGTCCGCTTGCCTATGTTCTTGTCTGTCTATATGCGAATCAACCGTACCAGTGTTTTGCTTCAGTGTTTTGATACGCTGCAGTCCACTGCTCTCCGTCATAGTTTCTTTTTACTCCATACAGCTGCTTTCTTTGCGTCTACGAATAGTCCGACAAATTTTTTTCCTATGAACACTGAGACAGGAACTTACAAGTATTCCACATTTCGTTCTGCATAAACCTATGAACATGTTAACCTACAGTAAGTCAAGTCAGATCAGGCAAATGTTTTATGCACGTCAGGAAAGGAATATGTAACATATACATAAACAGTTACGTAGGTAGACAAAAACTTTCCGTTGGGTTTAACAGTCATTTCTTTGGTAATTCTTGTACGCGAGCTAAATGACAAATCACGCTACGTAACAGAACTTAGAATAGTCAAAAGCACGCGCACAAACGTAGAGAGGGTGATAACTGACCTATCTGACAATGTGGGTAATCACTTATAGAAGTCGCAATCAGATAAGCATTTAGAATCAAATAGTCTGCAAAACAACATGCTGATGAAAAACAATGGATAACTCAAAACTAGAAACGATAAGTACCATTACCGCTAGAAAAGATGCTTTATGGACTTTTATACACACACTTTTATACACTGGACAACAATATAAATGATAGAGAAGTACATTTGCGTTAGCCAAACGGTAAATTAGATATTTTAGAGTTGAAAAAAGTTACTCGCAACACAAGAATCGTGAATGCTCTAATTTTGGCGAAACCCCCGTTACCACGATGAGACTTCGTCAAGTCGTGATTTTTAACAGTACCTGGTTATTTCGGGGGGATTTTGATCTACAAATTGCACTTGATTTCAACCTGTGGTTGTGGATAATCAGAAAAACGCTGCTGCCAGGTCGTTCCTTTAAGAAGTGAGAATGAAAGCCCAACACAGTTGAACGCATTAAGCGATAAGCAACATGCGCAAGATCACTTGGTCAATTTGGTAAGATCCTTTTGCAGGACGTAACAATAAACTACGTCCAAGCGTCCCACTGCGAAGACTATCATCTGTGCGCCTCGATGAAAATAGATGAGTTGAAGCAATTATATGGCGGGCATGAAAAATCTTCGAGAAATGGCTACAGTAACAAGTGTTGTGAATCCAGAAGGCGGATGGCACAGAAGTTGTTTATTTGGGAGAACCAACACACGAGTTATGTGTCTCAACCAGACTGCGGACAGGAACACTCATTTGCACACCACACTGATCTGAGGACGTTCCAGTCGCTTTGGACACCAAGTCTCAGTTTCCACATGTGGCGAAAGCCATTCCATGTGAGGCTGCCCTCCAATGATCCTTCCCGTATCTCTCCCGTATTTGTCCTGCGACCATTTCCATCCATGCTGTCGCCTCGTTAGTGAATAGTGGTGTAAGTAGTATAGTGCGACCGTCTATCCTCACTACACAAGTACATCTGAGTTACCGCAGAGCAAGGAGACCGCGGGAATGGATAGCTGTGTCTGTTAAGATCTATTCGACAGCAAACACCCCGAAAGAGCACAAGAGAGGGTGTAATACCGTACTTTTTAAGAGGAAGAAGAAGAACGCTGGATCTTCCATTGATGCCACTGAAAACACTAGTGCAACCTAAAAAACAAGGCGGGCTGCCTCGCTTTCACTATCCACCGAAGATCAAAGTAAGCTGGCAAGACAAGTTAACGAGTCTGGACTGACTGCAGGCAAACTGATGAGTGTTTACAGTTATCCTGGGACATAATAAGTGCAAAGAGAATTTTCCCGAAAAACGTTCATCCCCATCGAAATGAGTGTAGTCTTTCAAAGTTAGATGTGCCCTTATTCAGTAATATGGTAGTGCTAGCAAACAATTTTGCGGTGTGATGCAAAAGCTCACTATGCACGTAACAGTATGGGTGTATGCGTTACGTCTCTGCTTGTTTAGTGTGTCCTTCATTCGGGCCGGAAGCCATGGATGCACTATAAACCTACGAAGCCTCTGACTTTAAGTGCAGTGTATTTTTCATATTGAAAACCTAGCGATGGTTTATCACTACAGTTTTATATCCCACATGCGGTGTGCAAAAAAGTGACCTCCTGACTGGTGAGTCATTCAACTTGGAGAAACCAGGACTGAGCTTAGTTGACCTTGCAAACCGGACGTGCTGATGTTACATGCATTTGAAATTAAACACCATGTTTGTCAACCCATCATCCAACTGGACACCAATATCCGAGCACCGTAAACCGTTGCACAAGCAATGAACAGTGCACTCGGTGCGAACCTCCTCTTTTCCAGAGCGGTCTTCACGTTCTAAGATTGCTTAAACTCACGTAAACGGCTTTACAAATCGACCGGAACATTATCAACACGGGATATCCAGTTACATTGGAAAGAATATAGTTGTACTAACTGTTCTAGCCTTAAGTCCTTATAGGTAGAACTACGGACAGTGTGATTCAGGATAGCCAGTTAACTCATCCCGGTTGTCCAGGCAACAGCTCAAACATGAAATGAAATGTCATCAATTTGCACTATCGGAACGGCTGTACGTTCGTTTAATTACTCATCGTCGAGACTCCACGTCCATTGACTTCCTGTGGCGAGGTCCTGGATTGTCCATCAGTCTTTCACATTCCAATCGACTGTCAACTTTTGGATTTTGACGGTGAACACGCCAAGTCTGAGGGAATTGGTTTCAGTTACCTGGCATGATGATTGTTTAACTAAGCAGTATTCAACAAATATTGCGCACAAGGACGGGTCTGAGACTTAAGCGCTATCAACCAAGATCGGTCAAGTGGTCAATCACAAAAAAAACTACAGTTGCCGTTGCTTCAGGTCACACATGTTGACCTCGTTCGGTTTTAGATAGAAAGTGGCCGGAAATTGCACACGCACACGATCGTCTACACGACCTTCAAGTGGACTTGTCGGCATTCCGACTTTGCGACTAATGCACTCGTGACACTACGCAACGGGGCCAGCTGGCAGCAGTAGCGCTTGGTACACTTCAGTGTATCAGGTACTCATGACTCTGTTTGTGACGTTGATCCCATTCACTTCCCTTATATACTGGCTAGACCTACCGTTTGTACTCAGTATCATCCATATCGCCAGATGTAGCTTTATGCTATGCACTATTATGTTCCTCTGATATTCGTGAGTGGAGGGTGAACGTTTTTGTTACAGTTTTCACTCTTCTCACCAACTGGCCAATCATAGCACTGCTTATCGGTAATTCAATTATATCACTGACAAACCACTTCATTCATCCCAAGTTAGTCGATCTTCTGCTAATGCACACAAAAATGCAGCGAGTTGCGAGTGCGATTCGCGTCCTTTTGATGTCAAGTCCGGACCAACTACCCAATGTCAAGTGCTCCTTTTCATTTATTAAATAATAGTTTATGCCATGTTTCCATTTCGCACTGTATGGATGGGGCTGCTACATCGGACAGCACAGTGCTCCTGTGTTCCGCGTCGTACCGTCTTTTACTTTAGATTGGTTTTTAATTGACAACAAATGGAAGCCGTTCTCTTGTCACTAGCTCCTCTGTACTACGCTGTCGATGGCTGCCGTGTCTACTGACCACAGCACCATGCTTGCGTGACTGCACATAGTTAGCTATGCACACGCGACAGAAACTTTGACAGGCAGTCACGTGACACCATCTGTGTGGGCGCAAAAGAACTCACAGATGAACTCTGGTGCATCCCATCCGATGTACCATGAGGACGCTTGATCCATTCAACCACACGCACATACTCCCCCGCCCCAAAGACCAAAGGGGACTCGTCGGACAAAAATAACACACCTGAGATACGGACTTTGTTATAAGCAAAAACCATCACCCTCTCTGCATCGTTCAAACTGGGGCGATTCGGGCAATGGTTAATGATTTGGTCGCACGCGACCAAAAAGAAGGGCGTGGTTTACTTCACTACTAGTTCGCCCGGATTACGGTTGCTGGAGCAACAATGGAATGGATGTCCGCAATTCTCGTTGTATCGAAGACCAAGTTCTAGTGTCATCGCTGGACTCTCCGAACAAAATTTCTGCACTCCCGAGAGCAGACTGGTAATCTCACTTTTTGTTGAAACTTGGCTAGTTTAAGGAATGGACACAAAGGTAGATGAAACTATATTTGGCGGTGATTGGCGATTGGAGCGACCAACTTGGCCAATGGGACCGATAAAGATACTCGTGAATACCGTGACAAAATATGTTATATATGTTTACATTGGAAATGTCGCTAGCAAAGCTCGAGGGATAAGCTGTAGAGGGATTGAAGTGGACTAACTCATCGATATTACCAGAGATTCACAGAAGGCTATGGTCAATCAATGTGGATAACGTAAGCAAACTGGCATGTCAGCGCAGTGACCAATCCGGATGGCACGCTGGCATAACATCGGGTTTTGTCATAACGAGTAACGGAGTAATGCAAGTTGGTTAAAACAAACGGACGAGGACCGGATACCAGTAGACAGGTTGGAAAGCCGAGAAGTCGGCACCAGTTATAATTCTTCATTTTACTGATACATCTGATCTGTAAAATAGAAACTCGGTAAAACCGAGATTTGCTTAACGCCACAAGTTCTGCTTTTGTTTTCGCTTTGGATGGCAGCAAGTCGTTAATAAATTTCGGCGGAGATAAAGCCACCCTAACTGACATTTCTGTTGCAGATAACCCGAGCTTTCAGTTCAGCAATATACGGTATGTTAAATCGTGTAACTTTTGTGCACATCGTTGATAAACCTCAGAAGTTGAAAACTTAGGTCACGTCGTTTGCATCTTCCGTCGGACAACTCTCCCTAACGAAAAACTGAAGCACGATGTTTTAATTTTCTTGTGTGATTGAACATGTATGCTTCAGAGAAGTTTAAACAGGAGAAGAAATGATCAACTTTCATCAAGTATCATATAACTAACAGGCTGTTGGTCCGATCCTTGTGGAACAAAGGTTCCAAAAATCAAGTTGCACTGATTACAGGTTAGTGTTTTGACGTTGTCGGTAGACCTAACACTAAATTGACCAGACAGTCATTTGAGTATCAAATCTGCGAAGTTAATGAAGTTTCTTCCTTGCAGCTGTCCAATCCTCAAGTTTTGGTGACATTTGACTGACTGTGGCCAGATTTGCTTCTTTGTTTTAGTCAAATCGTCCAGTCGGTCTGTCGCTCACCGCTCACCTCACTTATCTCTCCTGGACCGATCAAACAGTCTACTCGCAACCATTTTGACTGGATTTATAAACTACATCCTTCCTGAGCGATAAAGATGAAGCCATATGTTTCAACATTAACTTCATCGCCACTGGTTGGTGTGATGACCTTCGGCTGGGCGTACACACGCATCACTTGATCCCACCCCCTGTTCACAGTGGTACTCTTGTGGTTCACCCTCTCCCACCTGTGACCCACTGGCGACTTTGGCGGCCCACCAGTGCTCCTATGTGGTTTGAGCCACGGAATGCCAGTTCCAGAGTAGATGACAGTGGCAACCAGCTGTGTCAGCCGGTTGGTTTTCAATGACCATCACTGGCGTGTTAGCAGCAAATGCAGCAGGTGGAAAGGAATGCATATGACGATATTCAACTTAGACTTTTAACGAACCGCGGTCTTGAGCGTTTCTACCGTGCCCGCAAGCCCAAACAGTCGGTTTGCCCCATTGTGAACATGGTGGTGCCTTTACGTTTTTTGTTCATCGTGTAAGACTGCGAAATAGCAGACATTTGTCTCAACCTTCACACGTGATGAATTGAACGGGTATTCTTTGGGGGTAACAGTACGACTGATAAATTCCTGCTAGTCAAGACCAGTCAGATGCATTAAATAATCCAGGAACTACAAAGATTGATTGGTGTGCTTTCTCATTCCGAACGGCTCAAATCAGGGGTTTTTCATCCCTACTTGGTGTCAAGACACTTATTCATAAGGGGCCGACGACAGAAGACCTAGTGCGGCTTTCCTTCATAACAAAACAAGTGTAGTGCAGATAGTGATGACAACCAAGTGAAGATGGGCAACAGTGGTTTTGTAAAATTTGGTGCATATATTCATCGTGAATGTTACGACAGATAGACCAGCACAGCCTTAAACGATGATCGCAAATCCGGGCACAGTTCAGTGTACCTGTCATACGTTCATCTTATTATAGCTATCTACACTGCTTCAAACTCCTACTAGCGTCAGACTAATACATTCTGTGGTTACCGTATATGATCATACTCCTAAAAACGGGACTTCTATGTAGAGTAGATTCACTGTTTTTGATTTCTACGACAAATTTGGTCATTCTGAGAAAAATGCTAATTGATACCGATCAGGAGTGTTCTGGCGATGAACCAGAGTTAATGCATTTCACATTTAATCAAAAAGGCCATTTCGTGTCCTACTTTTCTGCACTGTGTGTGTGTGTGACGGTATTGGTACTAAGAGGTTTGTGCATCTTTTGCTGGTTGACAATTAATAAGAGAAGATTTCGTCATTTATGATATAATGTCTTTCGCATATAGCCCATCAAACAGTCGCTGTGTCACACAGTCAGTTCAGACAAGTCCATTTGTATGTTATCCCAAAAGCGTCAACAAAGGTAACAATTCTTTGCAATTTCATGTTATATTTCCCTATTTTCCGTGTCTGTATAATCACACACGCAAAACCATACGACAGTTAATCCCGGTCAGGTCTCTCGTCAAATTGTTCTATTTCCGCTCAACTTATGCGCCCCGTTTTGTTAGTCATTCCCGACCGAAAGACTATCATCCTCATATACCTGTGTCCCACGTACGGTAACCATAATTCACTAGTCTCAGAAAGATGCTGCTGCATATAATGTGGTCACTGTGACAAGCAGCCATTAGTTTAAATTCCTTACGGCTGTATTCCAACCTGTGAATTCACAACTAGGACTCATTGAACTATTCTACTAGTGCTAAGGTTAGAAGCTGCTCACTCAAAACCACGTGAACCAAATCATGCACAAGTTGCGGTACACTGTGACCTGTTCGATAAGCAGTAACAAGCCGGAGCAACCTCACAATTGTAGACTAAGTTTCAAGTGTGCGCTATCCTGAAGAGTTTCGTGCCCACGTTTCATCAGTAGATGCTAATAAACCGTATTGACTTATCTGTGCTAAATAACCAACAATACGGACAACTTTCACTTTAACATCCAGAATACACGGAGGGATATGAGAAAAAAAGAACAACAGACATCAATTCATGTGGTGTGAATGACGGTTAGTGCAGTTTAGGTCCATGGTAGCCTGTTGACGCAGTGCGTCCACCAATCCTCATGTGACTGTGGAGAGAGCTACGTATGCAGAACCGATAGATCATTGATCTCAGGAATGAAGGGGCATGTACCTAAGTGGGTTCACAAACAGGTCTCACAACCGGACACTGCAGTCAGGGAGAATCGTGAGCCCCCATCCTCGTAGATCGAGCGACAAACCGTGTCAACTAACCACATGGTACACTTGACCTCGGCCTTCACCATCACAGTTTGTCATCACAAACCACGTTTCCGAAAGTTTGTTTAAGCTGTCGTGATAAACCCGTTCACACCTGTGTTGTGTGTAAAAAACGGTTATTTTTGAGCCTTAGAATGCCGTGGACTTGAACTACAGTGACTGTCATTCTGCTCACATGATTTGATTGTCGTTGTTCGTTTCCATGTTCACACTCCCGCAAGTAATGCAGAAGTTGAAATGAAGGTTATCTGCGTTGTTGGTTTTTGATATTAAGGAGTCACTGTGAAATGCTATCATGTTACAGTGTTTGTCTTCCAACTGTTATATTCAAATTATTGAGGGGAAATAACTGTTTTAAACTCAAAAAAGGTCATTTTTGATTGTAGGTACACCTGGCCTCCCCTTGCAGATAGTTTTACTGTGGTGGATACTCAGGCCGGAGGTGTGGGTATTCCAACACTCGGCGGAATACCTCGAGGCGGGGGAGGCACGTCCAAAACCCCACAACGAGAGGATCGGGGACGGCGGGGGCGACCGGATGAGTCATCGCTCGACTGGATCGGACCAACGAGCGAGACATGGCAGGGAAAATAGAAGGGACAGCGAAATCGGAGGGGCGATTATTCCAACATTTGCAGGAATATCGCGAAGTGGTCGTGGACTATGCTCAGAGGCCAGTGGAGGTAGATGGAGAACAAGAGCAACCGGACAAGTCATCGCTCAACGAAATCGAATCAATAGGGGAAGAATGGCAGGCAGAAACCCCTCGATAGACGGCGCCGATCACGCACAAAAACCGGACAGAAGTGCATACGATGCGTGAGCGGAAACCTGGGTATGTTGTGATCCGGAATGATGACTAATAAACGCGAGTGCGTGTGTGGCATGAGAACTAGCGTATTAGACAATAAAGATTGTGCTTTGTTGGACGCCTTCTCGCTACATTACCACAACAGACAAGCCAACCTACAAACATGTTCGCATGGCGAATGTTATATGCATGAACATCATTGAATGAATGAAAGAAACCTTTCAATGGTAAAACTGAACCTCAGTCGCATTCATATTCCAGAACGCATAAGGCGAATCGGTAAATAAGACCGACACTTGTGCCAAGGACCCTAGTGGCTGACTGTGAAACGTTGGACAGGGTGACTCGTGTGGATTGCGCTGCATTTTTTGTTACTAAGGTATTTCAAATCTTCATATTTGTATCCTGCTTCTACCTTTCAATATTAAAAATTCTGTCGGATACACCGTTAAGGAAATCATGTCACTAATCACTTCCCAATGGTTCGCTTATTCAGACATACGCAGTCCATACGAAATGACAAACGGGACTGGGGTTTGGGAAGCAATGTTGTGGCTTTAAAGATGGCATATATCACATTCTATCGAGCTCAGTTGTTGAACTCTATTATGTGCACGCAGGAACATGAGCTTCACAAATGACCGGCGTGCTTTGTGAGATGTCGTCTCTGTAACCTTTCGTAGTTAGGCGTAATGCTAGTTTTCTGTTGCCGCAGTCTTTGGACGAGATACATAGATACCCGATTGCATGCATCCCCAATGAGAAATCTGAAGGTTTCGTTGACCACACCATCTACTTTCCATGTGCGATTCATCCTCCAGAGAATGTACTGTGCAGTTAACTGATCACACATTGGACGCTACGTGCCGTTGTTCCAACACAGTGAAACCCTAACACACCTCCATCTGACTCAGGATATTGTTCCATTTTAAAAAGCTCTGACAATATTTATGAATAAGAATAACCTTGGGAAAGCTACCCCGAAGTGTTAGCTTGCCAGTGAAATAGGATTCTACCCTGATTACCAGCCCACGCAATAGATTTTTGGTCTGTCTTGTGCGTGATCTACCGAGAATGCATCTAGGTTTTCCATAACCTAGAAGTTAGTTTTTGACACAGAGCGTTTCAGTTTAAAAGCGCCCCCCGCCCAATGAATAAAGTATACATATAAATGCTTTCAAAAATATAACACTTGGTTACAACCGACATCCGCAACTATGTGTCTGTGTGCAATAAAGACATGAGCCAAATCGCTCGGGTCAGTTGCAGTATAGTCAGTCGGGCGAGGCTTATCATCTTGTCGAACCCGGGGGCTTGTATGATCCTCATCAGCGCACCTACACAGTGGGTCAGCCAGCATTGCAGATTGACGTTGTAGGCGTCAAACTGTCACGCGGGCACGCCTATGTAACCGTGCTGGCTGGAAAAAACCGGCACAAGGACACCGACAACCAAAGACAGTTACCTAAGTCTGTGAACTGAGTAAGCGGTCGAAACATCATGAGACACCTTTCGGTGACGCGAGGCCTTAATTCAAGGTCACTGGTGTTGTAACCCTCGTTAGAATTAATAGTTATCTTTGTTCGAGATCTTGTACACAGAACACCGTGATGCAGTACACCACAGGGCAAGTCAGCGTACGCTTTTCTTCGGACTCTGTCGCAGACCGCATGATTCCGAAGGTAGGCTTCTCATCCATAGTAAAATTTCAAATGATAAGCGATTTCCATTGCTGTCTGTAATAGCAAACTTATTAGTGAGTCTTTCACCGGCGGAGTAGCAGCTTTGTGTGCAGATTTGACATTTGTATCGGATAACCCAGATGTTTCAGTAAATGTCAGATCACATTCACAGAACAAAGCAACCAACTCAATACAATTCTAAAACAGCAGAGGCACAGCTTTTACACTCTTACTCGGATTGTCTTTCACGGCTGTTGACAGCAAGTAATGGTTTTTTGCTATTCTGGTGACAATGGCCCAACCCGCGTAACTCGCATCCGCTGACGGTTGTGTTTCAACAACAGAATGCCATTAGAGATCGAGTCAGTCCACTCGCAACGAGTACCATCAGAAACTTCCGCCAGTTATTCATACACGCATATGTTCTGTTACTGTTATGCAACCATACTGACTTGTTGGGTTGTGTTCCTTATTCCAAATACTGAAGATACTGTAACTCGTGGCAATCAAAATTGTTAAGGACGTACGTTAATAGGTACAGAGATTTTTAACACCAAGTCGTTAAATCGAACAGAGACTCCACAACTATCTCACCAAGAGTTTGTTACGTTCAGTTTAATTAACAGCTTGTCACGAAATGTTTTGAGCAAACTACATGGATGGTTCGGATGTGTTACGCGCTTGCAGCAGTCCAGCAATCTGTCTTCTTACATACGGTGCAAAATCAAATACGTGGTTCGATCGGTTTCATTCAAGCACTGAACAAACAAGGCTTATATTCCGTTTTCATTTCATAGCATCGTGCAAATCGGTGAGTGTGCTGAACGATCTGGTATTCTTGTAAACGTACCAAATCAGTAATCCTCAAAACTCCACGATCGGGTTCAGCTTCACACTACAAGCTGACCATTCCCAGACCGCAGGTCATTGGAATTATCGGTGTCCTTGTTTCATAAAGACATGGGTGTCGCTGCACTGCCTTATTGTTTATGTATTTTCTGAAATAAACATTAGAATAAAACGTTCCAACCCGGGAATGTGAGTTGAAGAATCTTGATTCCTACCCAAGGTTGTGAGTTCACTCAAATTATTCATCCAAGCAATACCAGAATCGTCACTGACGATTCTGTCATTAATCCGTTTATGAGGAAGAACTTCGTTATATCAGATGTCTTGAATTCGGAAGACCTGCCTATCAAAGTTATTTCTTTTGTCATTAAATTTAACAGCTTATCACTGGTGAGTACAAGAAAGGTGTTCGATCCCCAACAAGCTTGCCTCAACTTGTTGCCACTTTAATTAGAGCACCACCTTCATCTTATAGTGAATCAACAACAGTTCACCTGCAGAAATGTTCCACCAGAACGTCCATTTTGTTTCTTCGGCTCTCGCAGTTTTGCTTGGTGCCCATTGGACTAGTGGACGTCTTCTTTTCCCAACTTATCACGTGATGCAACATACATTGAGCCACAATGTACAGTAATTTCACTGTATAATTACTTTATCTGTATATAGTAACAGAGCGATCCGTTGTAAGTACTGACACATTCTTAAATATTCATGAACTTTACCGTTTTCCGTTTGCTATATTAATTCAAATTCTAGCTCCTAGCATTACTCGTCATGTGGTTTGCACTCATTCATCAGGGAGTTTATCAACTTCAATGACTTTTCCGCGAGTGAGTTTCGGATTCCGCTCAAAAACAGTACAGTTTACGACAGTCACACATTTCTTATTCTAACGGATTTATTGGATGACTGGAACGAAATGCCTGGATGCCGTAGGTGTCCGATCAGCCGAGTTGCCGGTTTGAGACCAGGAGTGGCCAAGACTTTCACAACTGAGTCTCGTTTCATTTAACAACGCAACCAAGCAACTTATCGATAACATCACAGAGCATCATTTTTGGGTATTCTACTCAATTACGATGTTAGACAGTAGTATATATACATAATATCTTTGTCCGAGATAATTTACTAACGAAAATAGCGAAAATGTTGACAGTCCTTATAATGTTGTCAGTGGATGTACGGTGTTGTTTGAGGGAAAACTTCTAATAGTCCCGGGTCAGCGTTGAACTCCGGTCATCGCGTTTGTGTGTTCATCAGATGGGTCACTGCTCTATTAGTCGCGTATGCGGCTTGGCAGGAACACCACATCAGGATATTCCATCCCATCAGTGTATGAGTAACAATGTACGGACTCAGTTCGACGACTCAAACCTTGAGTAGTGGTCCTAATCACGTGATTATCTAACGGCGATAACAGGACACTTCGTGTATCAACACAAAAATGGCACCTGGAATATTCCACCCGATCTGTTTGGGTTAGACTTTTAAGTACAAAATGGGACATCAAAGGCTCCAGATTCGATACACTAAGGCTGTGCTTTATACATCAAGCGGTTATCAAGACTAAACACATGTTACGTCATAGATATTGTGAAATTATGCACACAGTATTAAACATCGGTTGGATAATTTTAAAAGTGTGGTGGACTAGGTTTATGATACGAGGTGTCGAAACCTTTACATCGAAACGACATACCGTATGTGGAATTCAAAGTGAATTAAAAGCTAATATTCGTGTAAAATGCACATACATGGTCACTTGGGTGACCAGGAAGGCATAACATTCGGTGTTACTTTTCCGGGTGTGATGAGATTGTGGTACTGTACCGTAGATTGTGGGCAATGGAACGATTAACACAACCTATGTCAAGTTACCGTCTGGACGAGAAAATGGCTGCTCTGCCGTCCCTTAGCATATGGATAAACTTGGCCTGTGGAAATAACCGACCAAGCATGGCGAGGTAAACGAAAGTTCTTGGGTCCTTGTGACAGAGTACCGCAGCGGGTTTTCCCATTCGTTCAATCACCTCTGCAAGGAAGTGAGCAGTAGCGTCATCCAAAACGCGCGCTAAATGGGCGTTTCCTTGGTTGGTCAGTTCATCCATGCGCCTGCGAAACCGGAGGAGATGTTCACCAACTACCGGTTCTGGTCCGCACCGCACCAGTGGGTGCACGTCCAAGAGGATTCGCATCAAAGTTGTGCCTAATGGAAGGGCGAGGTAAACGAAAAAAACGGGAATATCGTGCGTTGTTAGTGAACAAGGTGAAACACATGTTCGAAACTTGCGTTCTGAGCTTGTGACGTGCTCTGTGTGATGCTGCGATTCGCTGGGATCGATCTCCCCTAGTGTCGGATTTGTGCTTCAGTGGGGTCACTTCTTTCTCAGATTATTTTTGTGCCCCGTGTCGTCAGCATCACGAGAGTGTGGTATCCATCTCCTCATTGGTCCGGACGTGCAGTATCTTAAGTTAATATCTCGAGACACACTGATAACTTTTGGGTTGAACATCACTCACATTTGTTCGCAGCGTTCGCATTCAGATAGCCTTTCTAGCCAGCCTCTTTAGAATAGAAACACTAGACTTGAGTCTCGCTGTTTTTAGAGCTTGTGTAAAGTGAAACCGAAACTAAGGGGACGCGCGTAGTACGCTTTAAAACTGCAGCTAATCACTCTCTCTCTCTCCATTTTGTTGCAGAGCCAGCGGTTTGTACAGTCGCCGAGGCAGGGCCCCAACTGAGGACAAAATGACTGATCGAACCGTGACTAGTGTTACGTGTTCTCCATAAACAGTCACCAACACACTCCTGTTCTTCCTCCTCACTCGTACGTTACACTTGTTAGTGGTGCATATCTTTCCATGGTGTGGACTAGAACTCCAGCCACAGTTTTGTGAGGCAACCGTCTTGACCACTGCATCATTGACCTCACATTAGGCACAACCGAATTATCGAATCTGAACGCTCAACAGTTTTCGTCTGTGAATGGGGGTCCGTACTGATCACTACTGCTCGCTCTGCCTCGTGCGCGCCCCTAAGTTACCGTTTGCACAATGACCCTATCCGTCTTTTATGACCATGGCAGCATGTGACTGAACTTAACTACTGTACATATCACGTGATTTTGTTGATGGATTGCTGCTCAAATCCATGCCGAACGGGCGGACACTGAAACGTTACTAGGTCTCACTCAATGGCGGACGATGGATGTTTAAATTACCCCTTTGCGTAAAAAAATGGACTTTCAATGGGCGATTGCAAGAAGACTGTTACTTAGTGCCAGCACCGAGTGTTAGCTCTGTGCCAAGTAATGAGAAAATCTTTCAGTGAACCAGTCTCAATGGTTGATGTCTGTTTAATGAATATGAGACCTAAAGTTTTGTTATCGCTCTCAATACTTGTCCCATTTGTGTTTCAACATTCTGCAGTTGGTTCGTGAAACATTTCGTTATGGATGTGGCAGGGTGCAAGTTCAGCATATACCCGAGTATACAATTTACGCCGCCCGTTGGATTTCATCATTTTGTACACTGGCTGCTTTATCACGAAGTCAACTTGGTATAAATACTCTAACTTCCGCTAGTTAACTTTGATACATTGGTTTATGAGTAGGCAGTGCGTTTAAGATAACCGATCAGTTCATCGACTAATGGAAATATCCATCACAAACTTGTTGTATTATGCGATGTGTTCGTGAGTGAAGAGCCAAGAAATTAAAAGGCACTTCCGCGATGCAAACGGATGTAAATGAATGTGAACAAGAATTTGTAGACTCCGAGTCGCTACATTAATATTGGTGGTATGTGCGTGTGATACGTTGAGCACATTCGACCATACAAATCCGCGCTTCGAAACATCGATTGACTGACGACCGTCTGCTAACACAAAAGTGGTATTATAATTCCTAAGCTGAGATTATATCACACACGCCGTGCCTCCTAAGTGTTCAAAGAGGATTAAGATCAACTGATTCGAGTAGATAGGAGACGGTGAGGAAAACGTCAGTGCCAGTTGCAGTTGTTTGTGAGGAACAATCCTGTTTGCTTTCGTGGCTGCTAATTTTGTCCATACAGAAAGTACATCCTTCTCTCCTTTCCCTTCTACACGACAGTGACAGGTGCGCTAATGGACACACACAATCACTTACGGTCAACCTGTCAACTAAGTGGGCTCCACAATCGACGATTTAGGTCAGTGGACCATGAGTGAATTAGTAAAACACAGTTTGTTGTAGAATTAATTACCAATCATTCTAGCACTCGGCGCAAATTGATACCGAATCTGCTCAAACAGAATTTTCCAGGTGTGCCTAAGAAATTGGACATAGTTTGAGGTAGAGTTAACAAATAGTACTGATACGTAGGAAGGGGTTTTAGTTGATACATACTGAGTAATACTGACGACCGGTCACATCTTTTGCAATCCCAGTGACTTCTCACTGATTTCCAAATAGCATCATTATACCGGAGTTTTGCTCGTGTTACAGCCTGTCAGTAGGGCATATCATTTCCATGGCTCCAAGTACACTTTTATGGACAAATTTGTTGAGCACTGAGCCACTAACATCACATACAACACGAGTGAATTATCATACGCAAACGCTCAGCCAATATCCTTTAGGAATCAATAAATAAGCGTAATCTCAGACCTAACGTCTTCAGATGCACGTGCCGTGTGATGACCACCTCATTTGAACCTTGTGTTGTGAATCCAGAAGGCGGATGGCACACAAGTTGTTTATTTGGTAAACCAATACACCACTTAAGCGTCTCAATGAGACTATGAACAAAAACACTCATTTGCACACCGCACTCGTCTGAAGATGCTCCAGTCGCTTTGGACACCATGTCTCAGTTCCGTCATGTGGCGAAAGCCATTCTATGTCATTCTGTCTTCCAATGATTCTTCCCATATCTCTCCCGTATTTATCCCGCGATCATTTCGATCCATGCGGCTACTGAATAGTGGTGTGAGTAGTATGGTACGACCGTCTATCCTCGCTACACTCCTCCCCCC
>QNGE01004232.1:31248-48613 GCA_008508345.1 Paragonimus westermani
GGGGATTTCATGTTCAACCCAGTCACAATAGCCATACGGGTCCTGATCCGTAGTGAACAATCCCTGAAACTTGCGTATCACTTTGTTCAGCAACTGATTGTCACAAGTTGGCATTGCTCTGGGTACGTTCACTTCAATTTGTCCAAGCTGGGTTTTGCGCTTTCCCACCAGTGGAACCACCCCATACTTCGTTACCAGTTTATCATGCTTCAAATCAATCACGGCTTCAACGCGGTCAAGAAAATCCGCCCCCAAGATAGTCTGACGTGCGTCGGGGGCAATGACGAACGGTTGGTTGACTACCTGACCATCGATTCGAACACCATATTCTGCCAGGCCATCAACTTTGAGGGCAAACCCACCGACCGTTCGGACAACCATCGCACACGGCCGCACAGTCTTTCCCGGCCTCGGCCCAATCAACGAAATCGCGGCCCCAGTGTCAATCAAACAGTACTCCAATTTACCATCGACTTCTAACCTAGCCTGAACCGCTGTCTTATCAACCGCCCCTATCACCGGATCCCCATTGCCAAACAAAAAACAATCGACAAATCGTTTATTAGCGTACGACCTTTTCTTGCCGAGTGGGCAAAACCTTCGCCAGTGTCCACGCCTTCCGCATCCGTAACAAACGTCGCGACGGCTCTCCTCCCATTTCACTTTCAAAGCCGCCACTTCCCCAGCCAACTTTTCCACCGCGCTTTGAAGATCATTCAGTTCACTCGGTCCGCTTGCCTCAACCTCGTTGACTGTCGTGGCATTTTCTGCTAGCAATTGTCGAGCTGCATCAGCCAACTGTTCCAGCGTCATGGGATTTATGATGAGAGCAACTCTGAGCTGATCCCGGACTGTGGTGGCACTCCGTCTAAGAACTGTGCCGTCGGCAGGCGTTATTCTGAGTCTTGGTCCAAATGTGGCAGGGCTCTTGACAACGCTGCCCGTAGGAACATGGCGTAAACAAGAACATCGCCTCCTGGTCCAAGCCGGGCGCCCTTGAACCGCCTCATTGCCTCCTGGCAGTCGGCGGAGGTGTCGAACCCGGCGATCAGCGCCTCCTTCGCGGCGGCCCACTCCAGCTTCGCAGGGCTCCTTCGCGCCGCATCTAGCCCCGCCTTCGCCTTGCTCTCGAGCAGCATCCGCAGGGCCGCCAGCTTCGTCCGGTCCGCATTCACTCCAACCGCCTCCGCCACGTATTCGAAATCCTACAGGACACTCCGAATATTCCCATCCTCAAACGGCTGTGGTCACGGGATCTTCATCCTTGTATTCTGGTTTCGGCACCAATTGTTGTGAATCCAGAAGGCGGATGGCACATAAGTTGTTTATTTGGGAAGCCAATACACCACTTAAGCGTCTCAATGGGACTATGAACAAAAACACTCATTTGCACACCGCACTCGTCTGAAGATGCTCCAGTCGCTTTGGACACCATGTCTCAGTTCCGTCATGTGGCGAAAGCCATTCTATGTCATTCTGTCTTCCAATGATCCTTCCCATATCTCTCCCGTATTTATCCCGCGATCATTTCGATCCATGCGGCTACTGAATAGTGGTGTGAGTAGTATGGTGCGATCGTCTGGCACCACTACACTTGTACAATATGAATTTTCTGATTTAAATCGCCCTATAAAGACTCTCCGAGAGGGTCGAAACGTTGCGAAAGCGATAACACTTTGGTTTTAACTCAATGTGGCTTAGCTAAGTATTTACTTTTTAATGAGCATCAGCATTACGCACAATATGTTTTTGCATATCCGTTCTGTGTACGGTTCGGATGTCCTAAGTCTTCAGATGTGCTTGATAAATAGAAACGCAATAAAACATTCAAACATTAACACCACTTACCGGAGCTTTGATGTCCACCAATAAAGATATAAGGCTTATTCCGCGTATTAACGTGCACCCACCGACTCTGCTTCAGGTGCATAACGATTGAGTAGAGCGTCGCGGTAAATAATATCCTTGCAAAAACTGCTGGGGGAAAGGGATTATGGAAGAAGTATAATGAAGTGCGTAGTTAACAGCAGACGCATGTTCGAATTTGTCTGTTGTCCACTAAGGTTTCCAGATTTTCATCACATGGTGTTTACTCCCAAATGGACTGTGTATTTTTAGGTTGTCCGAACGTAGGCAACAACAGTCGCGATAAGCCATAGCTGTGTGGTTAACGGTTATTAATTAATTACAGTGCGACTCAGTACTTTCTTTCTGTTTGAAGCAAACTGATAAGAACAAAATCGCAGAAGATATTTACCTTTGGTCAAATCACAATTCCTTGTAGCAAGTATAACGTTATGAGGAGCGAAGTATCGTGTTTATTAGAATTCTTGCTAAAACACTTCTGCCATGGTTACGAAGGTCACCATAATGTTATTTGTCATCTAATGGTTCGGGTGAGTGAAGAGGTAACTGGAGAGTGTGATCTAAACTTCAAAGATTGCGTAGTCATACAAACCCGTCCCCCGACACTGAAAGTGTTTGTCGGAAATGAGTGTTGTGACAAAAAAACATGCAACAAATACATGATAGAGTTTTCGACTTTCCCCGGAATGTCATATGTACAGCTGCCTGATTACGTTTTGTCATAGACCTACACCCGATAGGTGTGTTCCTCCTGACAGTAAACGATGGAATATCAGTGTGAACCACTACAGCATAGCTGTCTCCGATGCTACCGGTGATAAGGACGATGATGATGATGATGATGATGATGATGATGATGATGATGATGATAAGAAGAAGAAGAAGAAGAAGACAAGGAAGGAGGAGGAGCAGGAAAAAAAGAGGTTGGTGAATCATGGGCCAGTCTGCGTTGCATCGAGAAACGTTTGGGGAACAGCTGAAATCACCATAACCACGACGTACACACGACGCCCAAATGAGTCCCAGAAACAGGCGGAAAGAATAACAGTAGAAATACTAGCAAGCTTGATTATAAAAGTGGGTTAAATAGTATGGTTTTAATAACATGTATCGCCGTGTCATACTGATCAGTTCACAATCTCTTTCTGGCGAAGTTTCCAATAAGTTGTACGTAAAAGTTTCCTTATAACACAGTGGGTTGTGTGGAAAGCTGAGTACAAAGGTGACAGTTCTGAACTCCCGGTGTTGTATAAAAGGCAATTTCGTTGTGAATAGTATACTACTCACAAGTAGTGTATTACCCACAAGTGACATTCAGGAACAAAAGGACAAGCCCCGAACACAACGGACAACAAGAAACTATCGGAACAGTGTGTACATGCTGTGTGAGAACTTTCACCAAGGCAAATGACTACGTACTGTCACCCAATGTATGTGAGTGCATGTCTGTCATGCAAATGAGTGTACGCGTTTGTGGTTTAGTTTTTGACATGACCTGTACGGAAGTTTGCGCAATAAACCAAGTTGCTAGCCCGGCGTCTTTTGCGGACACAACACTGGTAGGGCTTCGCAGCTCAGCTGATAGAGCCGTTACCTCGGTCTGACAAGTTTCCGCCGATGGTTTTAATCCAGCCGAACTTCAGGTTCATTGCGGTTAGATTTTTTCTAAATATATTTCAGCATCTTGGTACAATAGTTGTCAAGTGCTCTGTTTTTAAATTTGCATTACAAACTGGTTAATGCAACACTTCTAGGTTTGAAAGCTGGAAGCATATCTATGTGACGTGGAACACATGCACTGCGGAATTGTTTTATTGGAAGATCACTCAATTTGGCGCAACGTCTCAATAAAAATACGCCAGTTTGCCGGGATAAGAATTTGAACATTGTTCGCCCCTCCATGTAACCAATTCACTTGAATCCAGTGACTGTGTATGTTAGCCTATTATTGTGTTTTCACTTAAATGTGTTACCTCCTGGAAGATTCTACCACGCATGGGGCAGTCCATATCAAGGTTATGCTTGTCGCTAAGCTTCACAAATTTGCATTAGAGACGAAACTCCATCTACTTGGAATGAAACTTAATATGCTCGTTGCTGAATGAGACTGACTTCATCTCTGATACTGTACCCACAAGCATTGATTAAATGGTTGTAGTTAAAGTGCCCGGCTTAATATTGTGGTATATTTTTGGTGGGATGTTGAGTCCTCATGCGCAGGTGTGGTTGCTGGTCCCATTTATCTGTCATCTGTTCATGGAAACGGACCGCTCTGGAAACCATGAGCTACAGAGTTCACCTCAGAAATCGTTTGATGGTCACTTACAAGCTGAGATTAACGTGCTTGAGGCCAACCTGAAACCATTTTACATTCACTCGATTTTGTATCCCCTGCCATAGTGAGGGATAATTGCGTCTGTTCGACTCACTCCAGCTAAAATCACGATCATTGCTCAGACGCCTCACACCATTGATTCGCCAGAGTTAGCTCAACTTCCATTCTTATTCACTCCCCTGGGTGTTGTCTGCACGCAGCACATTGTCGTTTAAGTCCACGTCCGACTTGATACAGACTACGTGAGTGTGTTCTGGTTGGGGTGTGAGCGCCGTGTGGCTACGTGGGTGGTCCTATACTTTCGTGGCGGCCAGTTTGGAAATCCTTTATTGTGTCAGAAAGCAAATGGTTTTCAACATATTTTGTATGGTATCTGGCCTCTGTTAGTTAGATAATGAAACGAGGAAATTTATAAATCAATGTATTTCTTGCTAAATACACGTTGGTGGTATACTTATGTAGCCACTCCTAGTAGTGATGTGTAGACTACCATAAGTTGCTTTATATGCTTTTTTGAAGCCATTGTGATCAGATGAGGTTTACGGTTTGCACAAGTTTGACCGGATTTAGAATGCGCGAACGCAATGGTCACTTGAATGAGGAAGTTCAACAATTCTGTTTAAATTGTCCGACTAACCTCAAGCAAAGCACCCTATCGTTAGCAGTTTGTTCGTCAGTTTGTTCAGAATAAAAGTGAGATTCCATAATCCATAATTCTCGCGACTGAACAGTCCAATACCCCTACTCATCCACATCAATAGTAGTTATCCTGAATGCCCATGAACACCTTCTCTGGGTTCGCTCAATAGATTAACGCAACTTGTCTGAACTGCACAACTTTACTGTTTCATTCAGTTGTTCTTGGTTTCACTGATAGTTTTGAGGTACGCCTGCGGTTAATTAGGTTATTAAGAAACCTATCCCTGACAACCACTCATCTTTCCTCATTCATAGATGATGATGTTGTCATGTTGACCCGGTTAAATGCGGGAGCTTCTAAACAGGATACCGGACCTTTTCTACTCAGTTCTGGGATTTCTATCACAGCCTCAAAATGTACCACAGTTTGTGAACCAAAGTCACTTAATTCCACGCGAGTAATGGCCAGACTGAAAATTGCCTTCTTAGGCCCATGAATCGTACGCTTCTAGTTTCAGCCAGGGAACTAGGATCAAACAAAACTACTCCTCAGCCCTGGTCGGTTTTGTCGTCAAAGCTCTCTTGGACCCTCGATTCGCCTTCACACCCTTGCTTGCTTCAACCTCTAATTTTTCAGCCATAAAACAGTAACTAAATTGAAACTCCATCTAGACTAGAAATTAGGCGATTGCATGCAGATGCCCTTTCCTAAAGGACGTTGGCTTTGTCGGCTAAATTGGAGGGCTCAGAATAAAGTGATTTGGCAGCTCATCTAAAGATAGATTGGTGCCTGCTAGGTTATTAGACTAACACAAAGGGGAAGGTCGTTAGCAAATGTTTGGGGAGTGGCACAAACGTCATCAAGTTCCTGGTGACTGTGTACGTTCTCTTGGAGACTGCTGCTAAAAGTTGACGCCTAACAAAGTATACAGAAGGCTTTAAAGAACTTCAAGTCCTAGTCTTCTGAATTTGAACCTGTTTTACAAGCAGTGATAAATGTCCCTTCCCTATACATATACATTTGGAGGCAATTAAATATGGATGGCCCGTGATACCAGCGCCATAAGTTTTTATTTGTGTTAAACGTTGCTAGTTGAGGCAAAAGCTTGTATTTCAATTGCACTGCTAATCGAAATCTAGGCTTCGGTGAACAATGCAGCTTTGTTTGTTGACGCATTTGCCAGCACAGACGAGTAAGTTGGAGAGCCGAATCATGGTTCATCGTAAGAAATCAACATGGGTGTCCAAATTCAAGGGAACCGAGGGAACGAAATTTGTTGCGGCCCGTACCCCTACCGTTGCCCAAGATGAGAAAGATTCATTAAAAACGTGAAGAGCTATCCTCACTAAAGAATAAAGTGCATTGTGACCTTGAGTAGAAAAGTTGAAGTAGAGGAATATCACTGAAGTTTGATAGCCTCCTTTGAATAGACCACCGCTGGTATGCTGTGCTCATGCATATCCGCATCGACTGACTTTACTCGATGCTTCTGAAAAAATCGGTAGAATGTGATTGATTAATTGACCGACAAACTAATTAAATATGAGTTCTTTTGAAAGAAATTACTTCAGCATGGATTAAAGTCTGTTGCATCCAAGTGTTTTAGTCGCACAAAATGCTTGAGGTGTGAAGTTGCCTATTATCAGACAGCGGTTTTACGGTAGATGAAGCCGCACAGTAACCATCATTTTGTACGCCTGCTTTATCATCATTCCCGTTGTCCGTAGTGGAACGCCAGTATTGTAGTTGACACAACCCGCATAGTGCATAGCCAAGTTCACAGACATAGCTTCCATTTCTTGGTCTTCCTGTGGTCAAGGCATGCCTTTCGTTCTAGGTATGGGCTGATTATGGAGGCGAACATAGTGAGAACCGTTTTAGAGTGGAGGATACCATTAATTCTTTCTAGAGGGTTTAGGGCAATTTGCCTTTTTTTCTCCATGATAGCGCACTTTTTTGACGGACTCCAGCTGTTCGACTTTATGGTTCTTAGGTGTCTTTCGCATGCTGACTCGAGCAGCTTCTTGTCAACAAGGCAACAGTCAGCACACTTTGGATGGCGTACGTGCATCACATTTGCTGACATTGAGCGGCAAGTTATTTTCGTTGGGCCACTGATTTAGACAGATCAAATAATCTTCTAAGGCCACCACATCTTCCGGGCACCCCAGAACTAGTCAGAGCTTTGTGTCATCAGCGATTTGACTGCAGTGGGAAGTACAAGAACCAAAAGAATGAATAACAGGGCTCCTAAGATTGATCCTTGAGAAACGCCGCTGTTGGCTGGGAGCCACTCTTCAAGCTGTCCATTAAATTTGACGCTGAACGAACGTTCATTCAGACAATCCTCTAGCCAGGTGAGTGAGCGCTCATCAAGACTATATATATGAAGTGCTGGCAACAACATGAAATGGTTAACTCTGCCAGAGGCTTTGGAAAATTCTACGGTCAATCCTGTGTCTGAATTCTTCGTCCAAACATCACCAGCAGTCAGCAGATTCGTGACGTATGAGTATACCGTACTAGAGCTATGCTGCTCCTTGATGATTTGGAGGTCCTCCACTTTGGCTCGGAGAGTCATCCATTAAGCTCTCAGTTACTTTAGAGACCATTGAAAGCAGCGCTACTGATCGAGAGTTTGCGGGGTCGTCTGTACACTCACTTTTGAAAATAGGTGTGATTGTGAACTGTTTCTAGCCTTTCGGCGGATGGCCGGTCGATGAGGAGCGATTGAAAAATGCTGTAATTGGTTCCGCTTATTCCGTGGCTCAGCTTTTCAAGACGACCGGGGATATCAAGCCTGGATTGGGTGGCTTGTGGGTTAGTGGGTTCTTTAACTCGATTCTGACTTATGATATTGAAAGTTGCGATAATTCAGTCGAGTTAAGTAATGTGTACCCAGAGTGTCGGCCACCTCTGCATCTGTATTGGTAAATCCACCAGAGGTTTGCAGTTGTGAAATACCAACCTTACTTCCTGTGTGCTGCGACTGCGTTGTTGAAAAGTTTTGGATTCACTTTCTGCTTTTCAGCAAGACCGGTCCTCTCTGGTAGAAGCCGTGGTGCGATTGTGCCGCACAACACACTCAACAAGAGCAAGTTAAGTCTGTTTTATTTGGTAACTGCTCCAGGTTGAACGTTTCAGTGCAATCCAACCTTCGATTGTACTCCGTGGACCTCTAGGACTTCTATTGGGAAGGGTGCACCTTCCTGGAACATGGTTGTTAACGGCATCAGAGATTTCCGCAGTGATTAGCTGCCGGTGATCATCTAGACTGAGTGTAGTGAAAAATCCAGACCGTTCAACATTAATAAGCTGTGTCTACACTCCGGCGAAGTTTGCTATGGGATGGACCTTTAGTTTAGTATTTTAGGGGACACATTACCTAGTTCCGTGTAGATAGCTGAATCCAGTTATCCCACGACCACCATGACCAAACGGGGCTGTGAAATCCACATTGCTTATCATGTCAACCTCGTCGGTAAGAATCTAATCAAGACAAGACGGCCCGTGGTGTTCCTGCCACCCCACACTGTCTTGAACAGGCTGAAATAGTCCAGCTTCCATTACTGTGTCAAAGAAACCCCCAGTGGAAAAAGACGTTTCAGTAGTGATTAAATGGTTCTTGAGGTCTAGCTGCGGATGATCAGAATCTCCCATTATAAAAGTGTGACCGTATTCTAGGGATGATATTCCACGCAAAGCGTTACACAAGGTCGCGCTGGCATTTCTGTAAATCACACTAATTAAACAAGTAGTTTTGAATGGCAGTAACTACTAGTGATTTCGGAGGATCCACTGCCACCCTGTCATGATCACTTAATGTCTTTAGGTGCGTTCTCAAATATAGCTATACCACCCATTCACCGAGTTTCCTCTTAATGTGGAAGAGTGACATGCTGGGAATAAACAATTTGTCGTCTCGCACTCACTTTTTACACCAGGGCTCCCTGATGCCTACTATAAATGGATTTCGCCGAGAACAGAAGTCACGAAGGTCGTCCAGTTCATTAAAGAGTTGATGTGAAAACAGTATCAGGAGGCAGGTTCGTTGCCTACAATACGCATAGCGGGCGAATTTATTCGAGGAAATTCATCCAGCGAGAAGGTCGCAGTCACTGTGTTGTAGTGTATTTTGAGATCGCCCCACCATTGGAATGGCCGGGAGTCGGAATATTTGAACTCGCGAAGTGAATTCGGCATCTGCATGAGGGTGATCCGGGGTGGTATTAAGATCGGTAGCACTGGGTTATGTGGCAATCTATATTCTGATCTGACCTTACTTGATCCTTCAAAGTGGCACATGATTCAACTAAACAACTGTAAGCAAGACTGAAATATGTGAGACAACCCTTAATGGCTGTAACCATATCGGCACTTTAAGTTCGATTCTAGACGTGGGAATCATGCTAACTCTAAGCTGAATCGTTCTGATGTATAGGCATGGAATGATCCTGGCTCGGTTTCCTAACCAGTTGTGTGGAATCACTTTCGTTGGGAAGTGTCACAAACATGAATTATCGTGTGTATTGTAGAGAGCCTCATGCCATGCTGAGCTTCCTTCTTTGAATAAAATAAGCGTTCCGGCTGCTTATATCGGTGTGAGGGACGGAAACGAAAATTATGAAATGAGAAATGTTATATAGCTCATTGTAAAGCCATCTTTCTTGATGGTAAGTTTTTCTTCTATGCGATATCTTTTAGTCAGAGGTACATGAAATTGAAGATGGAATATCCCGAAGCCACCGGAATTGACGTCGGAGTGAAAGAACGTCTTGGGGGTGTCTCTTGGCAGCTGCAGCCATTTGTTAGTAGTCATCCCCATTGCTCAATAAGCATCTTTTAGTGGACGGCGCTGAGATGCAGTCAGTGAGTTAATGCCGATGGTGAACACGTCCACAGGATTTTGACTCTTCGCTAGTCTTTCAGGTGCTGTTTTCACCTCATGTAACATTCTTGGCAGGTCGTAGATTCTGATCACACGCAAACAAGTAACTAATTTTAAACATCAAGACGAGGTTCCACAGGGCGGAATTCATAACTTAAGAAGTTAACCAGACGGACACAAAACTGTAAATCAAAATCATGGGAATGCTGACTGACAGGGAAGCCGCAATGTCAACCAAAATTGTTTTTGAATACACAGGAGGGATTATGACACTTGGTAGCTAAACCCTCATCAGACTGGTAATACGGTTTCGGTTGTTCAGAAAAATCACAGAGAATGCGTGGTAAACATTGATACTATTGTTGTGAACCCAGAAGGCGGATGGCACATAAGTTGTTTATTTGGGAAACCAATACACCACTTAAGCGTCTCAATGGGACTATGAACAAAAACACTCATTTGCGCACCGCACTCGTCTGAAGATGCTCCAGTCGCTTTGGACACCATGTCTCAGTTCCGTCATGTGGCGAAAGCCATTCTATGTCATTCCGTCTCCCAATGATCCTTCCCATATCTCTCCCGTATTTATCCCGTATTTATCCATGCGGCTACTGAATAGTGGTGTGAGTAGTATGGTACGACCGTCTATCCTCACTACACCCCTCCCTCCGCAAAGATTGTTCCAGTCGTAACAAAAGGCGTTCGTTCTCTCGACGATCTGTATGCCGGCCTCAGTGCTGTTGACACACCTGGTGTGCATTCTCTTCTGATCGGAGTGTCGTACCATTTACAAAGTTGGCTTCCGTGCACTCGATGCTGATTTTTCTCATTTTTTTATCGGATACACTGGGCCACGACGTTCAACTACTACATACGGTCCCCTCCATTTTGCCAGGAACTTCCTGGATCCGGGTCCTGTTGCCCCCGCGCTCCGCCGGTTTCGGTATTTGACCTTAGATCCAGGTTCAAACACAGTCCTTCGACCCGATAACCTCGCAGTTGATTGCTCCTTGGAAGCTTCTTGTGTGTTTTTCAAGTTTCACTTGGCTGATCTCCGAGATTCCGCTAATTCACGCGTGCTCATCCGTCAGTCTTCCCATAAACCAATCTCCTCATCGACTGGCAAGCGTGGCACGCGCCCATACATGAGCTCGAATGGCGACTTTTTCGTTGTCCTTTGCGGCGAACAGCGCTATCATCCATGTAGAGTTTGTACAACACCATTACAAGAATATTTTTTGTAAACAGTGGGATGTGACAGACTTAGGCTGTTTCTTCGTAGCCGAGGATACTGGTAAGATTCTGGTTCGCCGTGGTACGCATAGTTTTGCATAGCAATAATTTCTGGATACAGCGGTTGTTTAGGTCATTTCTCTCGTTATTGAGAAGCTGTCCCCTAGAAGCTACAATTCGAAATGAAGTGTCTTCCTCGGAGCCGTTGGTACCTGTAACCTATCACAATTCCCTAACTGCTATACTTCCAGATGAATTGTGGAGAGTACCAGTTGGTCTGTGGGATATCTATGAGTGTGCTTAATCCTGGCACAGATTGTTTTCCATGTGTAGCGTATGCACTTCTTTGAAGCAGCTTTCTAACTGGGTTTCGCTTATAGTGCACCCGACAGAAGCTTTTGAAGTGCATATCTTGTCCTATCCAGGTAGGCTTTGTGTAGATGGGTCATCTTATCGTGCCATCTGGTTTTCGGATAACTAGCATGTTCAGGAACATAAGGCAGTTGTTTAATCCGTCCTTTATGGTAAGCCTATGAATTAGATGAGCCTGATTCAACTCCAAGACTGACAAATGTGAGTCGTTTGAATTCTCAAAACTGACCAGGATTTCGCCCACGTAGCGATAGTACAATCCTGGTTTTGACGAGTATCCCAGTAATGTACCTTCCATCATAGCCACGAACTAGATTACTGACTGCAGACCGTTGACAACAATTCTCACGCAAACCGTTTTATAAGGGTACAAAGTTTTTCCAATGGATCTTTTCTGTGCACCAGTAACGTGATAAAAGTTTACTTCGTTTGCTTTGCTACAGATGTAATGCTGTTTCACATATATGGATGATACACGCGGTTTCATTACTTCCCCAGCTATCATGTTAGAAACCCGCATGATGTGCTCATTCGTTTGTATCAGTTTGATCCTCAGGACTACAAAGTTGCAGTTGAAACGGTGAAATTTTTCAACTCATGTTGTTCAAAGCACAGAATTGAGACTCAGTGGAAATTCTGTAAGTTAGTAACTATGGTTGAGATGAAACACTTTTTAGGCTTGTATTCTTACTAAGTCTGGCACTTTTACTGAAATCTTCGAGTCACTGCAATAACTTGCTTGATAAAATGTAAATTTCGTCTGGGGATCAACACAAATATGAACACCGTTCTGTTCGTACAATGACCGCCCTCAATTCCACAGTTCTCACATTGGATAAATTTGGCCCACTTCTATCCCTACCGACACTCACGACGGTGGTTCGGGTGTTACCCTCTCTCACAAACAGAAAGGAGTACAAAACGGTGTGGCCTAGATACTCAAATGTTTATCAGTCACTAAGATCTCCTGTTCTTCAGGCGAGGAGAAAGCTATCACGTACGCTTATGTAGGCTTGAAGTGACAATTCTTCATATATGGCGTCGTTTTGCTACGTGTATCGACGAAGTATTTCTAACTGTTCTTGTTTCTTGAAGTAACATGGCCCAACGACCTCTACTCTGCATCCCTGTGAAAGATTAATTTTGGTATGTTGCCAGGCCATAGAAACAGGTGATAAGTGCTCTCTTTCGTTTGCTTTTGGGATATAACCATTAGGAAACGGAAATGACTGATTGTTTAAGTGAAGATCCCTCAAATCCGTGACTCTCAAAGCCATCGGTGAATACACAGATGAAGATCTGGTGCTTGAAAAACTAAGGAAAGTGCACAACAGTTTCGAGGCCCAACAAGAGCATACTTCAATTGGGTTTGTTGTGGTAATTTGGCTAACGGCAGAAGCTGATATCAGTGGATAAATGCAGGACGACGGGAGGGCCTTGTGTTACAACACAAGACCGCATTCATAGTGTACTAACCTGTGGCTATGGAGGATACCCCGGTATTTTAAAGGCGATTACCCATATTCATGAATACTAATGTTGGACAGATTTAAATTTCAGCGTCGATGTAACAGACACGATGGGAACTTGTCAAAAGTCTGTTGAAACTAATGAGCCCATTAAACTGTTCATATCGCTTATTGCATATCTAATGAAAGCTTGAACAAAAATTGTGATCGACATCATGGGGTTATGTACGAATGCTCCACGGCACGAGAGGAACATAGTCG
Organism: Paragonimus westermani; assembly: GCA_008508345.1. Taxonomy (NCBI): domain Eukaryota; kingdom Metazoa; phylum Platyhelminthes; class Trematoda; order Plagiorchiida; family Troglotrematidae; genus Paragonimus; species Paragonimus westermani. Next base: position 44,313 of record QNGE01004232.1, read on the forward strand.
TTACAGCCGACTTCTGTGAGAAACATTTCGAAACCTATCACTGTATTGAATCAAATACTATCATAACTTTGGATTGGCTGCTGTATTTCTGTGAGATTTGGCAACTTAAAGAACTAATCGCTGACAGTAGATCTCAAGTTTACAGTATGAGAATATTACAATTTCACCAACAGAGTGATGTTCAACATAAAACTGGGCCGTAGACAGACGCACAACAGAATTCTGGAACACGTCAATTATATAATTGAAGTTTATTATGCACAGAATCACCTGTAGAAGTGAGCAGTGGAACATAGGGGTAATTACGGCCTTGGAACAGTATCACTTACAGCTACAAGTCAGCCTTCTTTTCCAACACAAAAGAAAAAATGACTCTAATCCCAAAGGGTGGTAGAGACAGGCTAGGTATCGTGCAAAATGAGTATAAACAGGACATTTAGCGCACATCTTTGAGTACGGAGGAGCCAGGCGATAGGAGAAGATAAGTTTTTGTCAAGTTCAGTACAGCTAGAAACTGTGATCGCCTTAAGTACTTATCCCTTAAATAGCTAAAGAAGGGTCGAAAGGTTGTGTACGTCACCCTATGAAAGGAACCATCAACATCCATCGACGGATAACGGTACATGTGGAGAAGAAACTCTGAACAACGCTCGAACGCCTCCGCATCGTTCCGAAAGATTTCGCCACCCGTTCAATGTTATGTGAATTTGAGTTAGACAAAGAGGGTGGGCGCCGATTAAATGGTACGGACCATTTTTCAAAATGCAGGGCCTAATTACACAAATGAAAGAGTGCACACATGAACGCCGGAGGAACGGCGTTGCATTTGTATGGTGGGGGAGAGAAGAGGAACCTTGCGCAAGGCGACGGTGGTTCATGCCTTCGATGGCTGCTGTGACGTATCTCGACGATCCGGTTCACTATCTGCCTTTAATCTGCAATGAGCTGAGTGTATGTTGTAGATTCCGACATCCTATTGGTGTTAGCTTCGTCTGGCTAGCTGCTAGCTCACTCTACTCTCTTGCCGTCAAGTTCAAATTTCACATACTGTTTTGACATCTGCACGTCAGTCAACTGGTCGGATCGTCCAGATTGTGGAGTCGATGGACTCCGATAAAACAGGGCTGATCTCTTTTAACTTTTCAGTCTCGAGTTTGTGGGACACACGAGTTCAAGTGCACATTGTGAACGATAAAAGAAAACTGCACTGGAAGAGGGGGGGGTTGAAAAAGGGAACTTTAACTGTCTGAAGGTGGGATTATAGAACTGCTTCCGAGTGACTCTTAGGCTGATGCTGATGAGACGATTTGTCTGCATCAAGCTTAACCATTGTACTGACCGTTGCATGCATATATATATATATATATACTTAAAGTAGTCGGTAAAGGGGCACACACTCGCTAACGATTTATTGTGGCGTTCCAAACCCACACTACGGTCCGTTATCAGACGAATAAATCTGTCGAAATGAGATCGTTCTAATGCACACTGTGTCCGTTTGTCAATCTCTCTTCGCTTGTTTTTTGTTTCAGATTCAACGATACTGATGTGGTAGCTGTCTATATCTACGTGTCGATTGAACGATATCTATGATTGGAGAGTTTCCAGTACAATCGGTTCCCCTTCCATTTTTGTTCGCGCCATAAATGTATATATATATCGCTTTATACTGAACTGTACTTAAGGTGTTTGATATCCAGAAATTGTATGCTGAGTGAAAGGGTAATGGTATTGAGTGTAGGAGGTTAAAGGGATACTAAGATGAAAAACTTAGGGAGCCATTGGTCTAAACTTCCAGCTGCAACCACCCAGATGATTGTCTCAATTGGAGATGTACATTTGTCATCACGAAAATGCCTTTGATCAGGTTTAAGTTGTGATTATAAACCACGATTTATGTTTACCCTGGTTTCAGTATTCAGACACGCAATGAAGACCAAAAAGCCTGACAACAACAAGACAAACATACTAACAGTGGGCACATGTATTAATACACCCTACGTGTTGTGTGTAGATGACATCTCACAGTCACTTGCGTACTCTATCTTGATGCATTTTCAATAGAACAAGTAACAATGAAAACCGCAAATCTTGTTATCTCGTTATGTAAGCGATTCTTTCACCAAATCTGTCAGCTAAAAGGTTGGTTGATCCTCGATCCACAAGAGTTTTACGTGTTTCCAATAAAGTTCGCATCTGTGATCCTATCGTCGGCTAAGGAAGGGATCAAAATCAGGCAGAATTTTGGGGATATCAACCCTCCTCAATCGATGTGAGGTTCGTATTTTTACTCGATTTCTATACTGCACCGTTTGGCCACCTTCAGATTTTTTATATGAAAACCGGAAACTATCACATCTTGCATAGTGAGTATTCACGTGTATCATAACTAAGTTCGCAATTCTCAACAGTTATATTTTCCCTCGAAAGTCAAGGATTGGCGACCACTTACTGAAAAATCTGACTGTTCACTGAACTCCAAATTATGTTCGGTTTATCTCGTCAGACCTTTTCTGGGTGCCATTAAGATTCTCCGCTTGTCCGTTGATTAAAATTGCATGGGCCGACGAAGGTCATTCGTATACGAGTAACTCATTTCAATCTCAAACCGCTGCTCACTTTAGTTACCAATGCGATAGTCTCACAGTTTCGGGGGTTAAAACGGAATGGGGTAAAACAGGGTGTGTGGGGCTATGTTTCAGCAAGTGCGACAAACTCCACTTGATTCCTTTTTATTCTGGGACGATTTTATGTGGCCTCAGGTTTGAGAAATATCCAGTTAGTTTTAATTGATAGCCCATGATGTTCCTCGTTGGATTAAACTCCCTACCCCGAATGATCACTGTTTTCTGGTGTTTTGGCCAACTGAGCATTATTCACAGGTGATGTTGGCCCTGGTTAATCAACAATGCAACAACAGTCATAGAAATGGGGTAACGGATAAACATGATCGTATCACAATCACAAGAATCTGAGGTTCATTTCTAGTGCACTTGCATATGAACTGCCCTATGGTAAGCGAGCACAACTGGAGAATATCGGTGTTGACGTTTAAAGTAAACGTGTCCAAACATGTGCCCAAATTATGAAAATTATCGTCGTAGGAGGGGTGTATTTAACTAGCCATAATGACTGATTTCCCGAATTATCGGTTTGGATGGCAATCGAAGAACCTTTAAAGTTAGACCTATGACCATGATTGGGCATCAAACAACAACAACTCCATCCATTGTATGAGGACATAAAGAATAACAAACATGCGACTCTGCCATATACATTTTGTAATTACTTTGATATGACCAGTTGAATGAAATTTACTTAATTACCTGGATTTTGTATTATGACATAATGATTACTCATTCAAATCTACGGTTTGTAGAGAATGAATGCTTGCATTCATTTCCGACTTCAAACCGCATCATTTTATTTGAAATTAAATTCTGTTAAGCAGCAATAAAAGTGACAAAACGGTCATTTACCCCTTCGGCTAATAATTCTCACCTTTGAAATTTCGGTTCCCAATAATCCGCATTGTGTTCAACGAAAATACTTTGATCGTATATCAACGTCAAACGTTGCTATGTTTCAGAAGAAGTACATATATTTGCCAAACTCTGTGAAAGCTTGAACAATACCGTGTGCAATGGACAAAATAACCAACACATTGTGGATCGCTAACATTTTCCTGATCAATGTTTGTTACAAGAAGCCGCACTCAACACGAACACCAGACAGACGCTGAAGTGATTGAAGGCAGTTTTAATTGGTCAAGTTCATCACCCTATTGAGTATCGATTGTATAGATTGTGACGACGGAGTCCTTGAATCATGTCAGTGTGCCAGACAAAGTAAGAACCTTCACCAGTTATTGGAATTCATTCGCATAACGGTTGCGGGAAGATGGTTGTAGTGATAAGAGCTACAGCAAATTTTCTCCTAAGAACTTAAATGCGGCACTCAGTCAAAGATGTGTAGTAAAGGTCAATTTCTCAAACGTCATACTGATGTAATGCGTCTACCTCAAAACTTGATCAAATATGAAAGGCAGTGTTATGAGGTTTGTGACGATTATTTCTCTCGGGTCATCATCATCATCATCATAGACAGCAATACATCAGTGGTTAACACTAATACTTAACTGCCACACAACCATGAAGAAACAGCAAACCTTATATAGAAAGAGAGAAGGAAAAAGAAGGGGACGGGAAGGGACCTAACTACTGAAAATGACTACGTCCTTATTCAAACATTCAGCATCAAGGTGCCTACACCTTGCAAACAACACAACCGAGCTGCAAGTG
>QNGE01004232.1:49876-61686 GCA_008508345.1 Paragonimus westermani
CTGGGACCAGTGGCACGGATAAGCTTAAACAGTTTGCCAGTGTTTCCTGAGGCAAAAGCAGTCTCCATCTCCTCAACTTTTCCCAATAACCAAGCCTCACGATCAGTCTTTAAGCTACGTTTCAGTTTCCTACGGACATCTCTTCTACACTTGTTATATGAACTGCCAGGAGGGATGTTCCGCCTGGCTTCTAACAACTCCAGAGATTTCTCGGGGTGGTTAATCTCGGGTGGTTAATCTTGTTTTGGTCAGGGTCCTTCTTTTTCGAGAGACAATAGATCGTAACATCTACAGAGGACAGATAATTCAAGATATGGCTGTAAGCAACGTACGTGGAGGTCTAGAGTCACCCGGTCCGTAGAATCTTCTTCTCAACCTCATTGTTCGAACCAACGCCTGGCTGTCGGTAAGATATCGCGACGAGCACCAGATGACCGTGGAGGGTTCAAATACGACTGGCATTACAGCTCTCGATTATACTCAGAATACGGTGGAGTCATCTGTCAGCAGTTGAGAAGTGATTGCGAAATGCGCGAGTATTTCCAAATACAAAGCTGTTGTTTTCGGAATCAGTCAGTCAAGAAGGTATACAAAACGGCTACTTTGGCTGCACTTCAAAGCTTACAGATCTAACCCACTCACCCAATCGTTCACTTGAGTCTACGTAAACCAAAGTTAACAGAAGCGGTTAATACATGGACACCCTACGACGAACACCGCAATGTGGGAAGGCTGTGTTCGAATTACATAATGGCTGACCTGCCATTAGGTGAACTCGTGCTGGACTAATATGTTGAAAAAGCTGAGGTTGTGAGTTGTATTCCATCACACCGTGAAGAAAGCATGATTGTAGGTCATGATTACATTGCAGTGTACGAAAAATGGGTAAAGAATAAGCACATTCAGTGCAGTAGTCTACGAATTAACGTGTCACAATCGGCTGAGACCTGCACCGTCAGAACGCAAAATATTACGGTGCGCACCGACCTATCCATCCAAATCTGATAAGGAATCTTGTGTTAAAAATGTAACACTGATCATGGATACCTCAACGGTCAGTCAATGAGTTATCCGAAATACCTTGACCTCGTGAAGGGTCAGTAGCGGTAATTGATAAGCATGACAGGTAATTAAGTGAAAGCCCATCAGACTTGTAGACGAACGGCGACTCCCTCGTAATATTGGAATAAATGCCAACAATACAACTGGGTCCACGGAGCGAATTCCTTGTTGACGCTTAAGTGTTTATTTAACGTTTCATTTGAAAATACAGTTAGCACGTACAAGTTTATCTGACAAGAATCTCACTCGTACATTGTGAGGAAATCTGCACAGCTCTTTGCTGCAACAAACGAGAGGGGGTTTCACGTTTTATGAACGTTGTAGAATAATCCCTCGTCGAATCGATGAGCTATACTGCTCATTGCACGATTTTCTTGTCCACCTACCTCTCTGCACCCATCCATTGAAAACAGTCTTGTAGAACGAACCTACATCTGTTTTACGTTTGCAGTTGATCAGTTGAGATTCTGATGATCTTCTCCGGTGGCAACTTAGGAGAACACGTCTGACCTGCCCACAAGGAATGCGGCAGACATTGTTTAATACTCTTAAAAAGAAGGAGATAATTATGTGACTAATGGTGGGTTTGCGTCAGTACGGCCCAAAAGTCATCAATGGCCAACAGTAAACGAGACTGACCGGCAGAAGCAGATGTCGGAACGGTTCGTGTAAACACCGTGAAGGCAGTGGCCATGGTCCCGATTGACCGGATGAGTTAGGCGTCTCATTAAGTTAACATCAGCAGTGCGATTACGTCATAACTTCATGTAACCACGACACGGTCGGATCAATTAAGAATTTGTGTTTATCGACTACTAAACCACGGATTAAGGCCTAGATAGGTGGCGGATAGAGGTTGTGGTCCAATTTCTATTCGACTCATGAGAGGAATTAAGTCATTTTTGTTATACAGTTATGTTGGCATTGGTGGATGGAAACTATGAGAGTTTAATTAGAAGAATAATGTTACATGTGAGTAACGCGAATGACTCGGGGATTCCATATTCAGTGAATCGAAACGGATAGTACATACACACATTTGTAAACAGTAATAGTAACAGAGCACATCATGTGTCAACGACAGCTTCATACGTGAAACAAACAGTTCCTTGGCTGATTACTGTCCTATATCTATTCTGATAGCCTCCATGATTGTTTCAGTTGTTTGATACGTGCCTATTTACACGCGAATGGCACATTTCGATGGTTCCTGGTCAGCACCATCCTCCTCCACCAAATTCTGCATGAGCTGCAACAAAATTCGCAGAGACCGTTTTCGTTTCTCGATAACTTGCGTACTGACGAGGACGATGATGTTACCAAATCTTACATGTGTCTTCTTCCGATCGAGGAACATGGGGTTGTAGCACGCGGGTATAAAGTGAGTGACCTCGCAGTCAACATTGTCCCCATATAGTTTAGGCAGCAGATTTCAACATATAGGATTTTTGAGGGCAACCGGGTTTTTAGAGAGCAAAGCAGATCAACCTGGCAACACATTTCGAACGAGCTGTCTACGCCGACCTTGATAACACAAGTTGCCTTCACCATGGCACCAAATTATTGTTAAAAGAGTGTAGGAAGGCACATATGTGAAGTGGATTCGGCCCACCAACAAAGCCACAAAACTCATAAATGCCATGTGGTGCTTATTGTTTTGGCAACACGACCATAAATCGTCACACCAGAATCCACAGTGGTGAGCCTAAAACACAACACGAGGTACCTCAGGTTCTTCTAGTGATTGGTAAACCTGTCAGTCACAAATGCAGTCTTTTACTGTTCATCGATTAATGAGAAAATTATATTGATGGCACAATCCTTTAGGGAAACACTGTACTTTGATTTTGTCTATTTGCACTCAGCAGCGCATGCCGGTTCACAGTCCAGCACTGCCTTTCGAGCACCAAAACGGTTACACAGACGTGTGCGGACAACCCCCGTCATCAATCATGAACCACATTGGCAAAGGCCTGGGACGATGGGGCTCAGCGATTGCAACAGAAATGCGCGTACGCCACCGTGCCAACTGTTCTGGTTCGGTAAGCCCCTTAGTTCAGATTCCGGAATTTGTACTCGAGGCCACACGGGTGGGGAAATCGATACCTGGACAAACGAGGCCGAACGGGGTGGCTCAGCCAACTGGTCCCAGCGACGCCACCAACGTAAGTTTCATGGGCCCGTGCACCTGCCATGACCATGGGGGACAGGGGCTTGCTTGTCACCGGGGCTCTGCTTTTCGATCAATCATGACCACGTGGGTGGCCGGTCAAAGTGCGTCAGTCGACATGGTTTGGTGAAACAGTCTCAAGACTAAATGACAGCAAAGGCCAAGCCGCATGCAGGTCGTTCGTTTTTCTAATCGCCATCATATTGACAACTAAAGCAGCATTTGGACGGGGGCGGAATTAGACGAGAAAAACGTGGACATTGGACGCAATTCGTCACCCTGAGGGACACTATGTGACAACTCTTTGTTCACCTTGCACCGAAGACCTTTTGTAGAGGTGACCCACATGAAGAAGCTTAACATAATTTCATTCAGCAAGTTGTTAGTGTGCTAACGATGCACAGTGCAAGAAGTTCTGTCACGATATAGATGATGGTGGCTTGGGAAGATTTGCCCGGTGTAACCACGTTGCTTGGATGCTTGAGTAAGTCACAAGAAAGCTTTAGGCATGAAACTGGCTTAGACAGGATTCATGATAATCCTTATGGACGGATTGATTGACTGTCCGATTTCCAATATACAGTGACGTCACACCAACATGTGTGCTGGAGGTATAAAGGAGAACGTGTAATATCTCGAAACTGGCATAACAAGACCACCATATTAAACTGTTAATTCTAATGCAATCCCATGGGTTCTGCTGTTCGCAGTACGTGAAAAAGATGCGCGTCTCACTAGATTTACAAACCTCAACTATAAAAGTAAACACTTTGTTGTAACCAAAGTATATTTTGATTTGAACAGTGTTATTTGCTCAAAAGGATTTATGTGAGATTGTGTAATTGTGCGCATTGTAGTTCTAGGTCCAGTTGTCAGTTGTATTTCACAATAACGTCAAACTCATTTCATTTTAATGGCAGATGCTCTCTTTTAATCCTTGTACACTGTTGGACAAAAAAGTGGATGAAGTCGTCTCCAAAGCCCAACTAGCGCGAAGTAGACACGCACATTGCAGTCTCGTGGACGAAACAGGTGATCAGGATGAGATACTGGTGGCTGACCTGTCAGAACCTGACCTTAAACGAGAGTCGGCTTTTGTTGTTAACGTTTCACACTTTTGCAGATGTGTACTGGCATAGTGCGATCGATCGTCCAGGTGACCTTCACATAACCTCGCCGCTTTGTCACGTCGAATTTCGCAACAGTTCGTTATATCCTCCGTTTAAATTCCCACGGCAAACCGCTATCAACCAGACCGCACTCAACAACGAAATTCAGCATGAAATTTGGGCTCTTGGCGATGGGACTACCGTGCTCAGTTGGACAGCAGTGAGTCGAGTAAAATGGGATCCAGGTATACGAGTGATATTTAACAAAGGGCAGTTAGTCGATTGGTACTGCGAATTAAGCTGCAACTATAACCAAGACGGCTTTAAATCTCCTCCACTCTGTGTGATTGGACACTCAAGCCGTGCAAGTGTCAAGGTCAACCGACCTGAAAGCGAGTGCTACACTGCAATCTCGTCCCGTTTTAGCCAGGTAATTGACGCTAATCGCCCTCGTTCATATATACACTTGTGCGTACATATACTTCAGTCATGTTGTTCAACTCACAAAAAACTATTCGTTGCCTATCCGGAACTCTATGCAAATAAAAGTCTAGCGGCGGACCAATTCAACGTGGCGTTAATATGTTAGATCTTGCCTTAATCATCGAATTCTTTGTTAACTGTTGGATCAAGCAGTGAGGTACAGTGAGTACATTTTCTTGATCCACGCGTAATAATTACTTACTGCAATAATCCAGAGGTGCTCTCTTTCTTATTCACGCGGCGGTTCGGTTTTCGGACAATTCATCTTACCTTATACCTACTATCACACCCTGTTAATTAATGAAATCACTCCATTTAAAAGCATGTTTCGGAAGGGCGGGCTTGGAGTTGGAAAAATGACAATCATTATTGTATTTCCGCAAAAAGGCGGCGGTATTGAGCAATCCCTCGACCAAATTAATGCATGTTGGTGCATTAAGATATGCTGATACTTACTGAAGCATTTGTACACAGTAAACACACCACGAAAGACACCGGAATGTTAGGAAAGGACATCATCAAAATAAACTAATCAGGTCATCCGTCGATAATCCAACAAATCAGTGAGTTTCATTTTGGTGCCATCGGTGGTGTTACGTTTCATTCTTGGTTCCATAAATATGAAGATATTTTTCGTGTGGAGATGGCACAGCTTCCCGATGACAAGAAATTCAGACTAGTACTGCGAAGACTTGGAACAACGGAACACGAACGATTTGTGAACTTCATCCTGCCGAAACATCCCAAAGATTTAACTTTCGAGGAAACGACAAGGACGCTATCACGAAATTTTGGTGAGCGATCATCCTTGCTCAATATTCGCTATCATTGTTTGAAATTAGTGAATAATCCTAGCAATGACTGGGCACAGTATGCTGGCAATGCCAGTAGGGAATTCGTACGTTCAAAACTTCATAGCATGACGAACGAACAGTTCAAATGTCTCATCTTTGTATGCGGCTTACATTCACCACAAGACGCAGATATTCGGACCAGAATTTTGAACAAAATTGAGCAGTGCCCAGATATCACCCCACAGAGTGTCACAATAGAATGTCAGCGACTTGTTAACCTGAACCACAACACAGCAATGATTCAGCAGGCTACTTCAACGGGTCATCCGGAATTGATTTACGCAGTCAGCAGCCATTAATGAATTCAAAACCACCATCAGCATTCTGGTATTGCAAGGAATGGCATTTTGCTCATCTCTGTCCGTTCAAAAATCATGTACGCAACAAATATGGAAAAAGAGGTCACAAATAAATATGCTGTCACACACGACAGCAACCATCCCAGCGTCAAGGAAATTTTCACAGGCGGCCGACATTTTTCTCCAGTAAGTCGATGGTAATCAGCGCAACACATAAAATTGATGGTGAATCCAAACGCAAGTACGTTACCCTGTTCAGTAATGGTGTTCACACTCGCTTGCAATCAGACACAGCTTCTGATATCACTTTGATTTCCCGTGGTACGTGGCATAAGCTTGGGCAGATTCCAATGCTTCCAACGCATCATACGGCTCGAAACGCCTCAGGCGGAACCTTGAAGTTAGCCGGTTAAGTTACGTGTGAGGTGACTTTTGGAGACAACCGAATAGAAACCTGTTGCTTCGTCACAGATCACCCAGGGTTAGACCTACTAGGCCTTGGTTGGATGGATGACTTGAAATTGCTAGATCAGCCGGTAAACAGCATATGTAACCAAATGAAAATACACAGTCGGTCAGAAACTCCGCCTAATTGCAGTACACAAGGAGGAACATCACCAGCTGAACCTATGGTCGGACGGAGAATTCACACAATGTTCGACAATGTTCGACCCTCACCGCTCACATCCGCCAACGAAGAAGTACACAGTACAAGTTATGCACAATGCATTCGGTGCTCCGATATTGACAACTCTGTGCTTGCACGAGATTTCCCACGTCAACATAAGTGGACACCTGGCGTGATTCCAAAACGTAATGGGAAGGTGAATTACAAAGTCTGTGCTGGGGAAGACACCAGGAAAGGACATACTAACCAGCTACGACGGAACCCTGTTTTGTTTCCGATCAAACTAAATTCAGCCTTCTTACATTCGGACGTTCTATTGGACACATTCGAACTGGAACAAAAGACCGACATGCCCTTGTCAAACATTGTCGAGACAACACCAATTTCATCCCCTCAGAGACGGCCCAAAAGAACAAGGAAATTAGTGAACCCTCAGCAAGTGGATCCAAGAATTCAGTCCTATGGCACGTGCCGAAAAAGGGGAGGTGTTAGGATAGGACATAATCAAAATAACCTAATCAGTTCATCGGTGACGGCTGAAGAAATCATGCATCATAACAAACTAATTAGATCATCGGTGACAGCTGAAGAAATCGTGCATCAGGACAGATTAATCAGATCATCGGTGACGGCTGAAGAAATCGTTCATCAACCACACACTATACCATTTTCCATATCTGTTTCCATTTTAGGCACAAGATTTTCCATTACGTGCTAAAGCAAATCACTTTGGTGCATTAGAATTTCCACCTTAGATTCTTGGACGTGACGGCAAGAATGCGATTGGCCCAACTAACCTTCACGCGCAGTCTCAAAAATTGCAGTGTAATCGTTGGGTCCACGGAAATCCACTCCGGCAACATGTCGATCTCTGATTCTGTCAGAATCTTGCTTCTGTGTCCTTTACGAGGCTGAGCCTCATAACTGATGCAATCCACATGTAGCCACTTGTAAGCGGTATTACACTTGACTCCGTTCAGAAGGGCAACCGTGCGCCAGTCATCACCCCTTTCAAATGCTTCGATAATACGTCTGCGTGTTTCGGGACTGACGCAAGTGTACTTGCGTCCGCCAGCCATGTATGTGAGAGAACTAATGAAAATGTTCTCACAAACTGGTTCACTCTCACATCAAAGCTCGAAGTCTACCACGATCCCAAAGCTCACGCCTATTGGACGTGAGCTTCACAGACACCCCTAACCACTCGCAACCGTTTGCCTGTCAAAAGAACCAATACGGCCAGCGGTTTGATGAATTAGTAGGAACAGGGTCAGGTGATCTGTGCCCCACTTTGGTCGCTAACCCCGTTCTCATTAAGCAAATCCGTTGACACCCCTCGAATAACCCAAACCACATCCTCTACCAAAGTAGCCAATGCGAAGCACTCTAATTAAGATTGGCCGACCCTTACGGTTAGTTGGGCCAATCGCATTCTTGCCGTCACGTTCAAGAATCTAAGGTGGAAATTCTAATGCACCAAAGTGATTTACTTTAGCACGTAATGGAAAATCTTGTGCCTCAAATGGAAACAGATATGGAAAATGGTATAGAGTGCAAAGTTTTCCAGTTGAACCAACCAGGATGGTGCGTGAATGTGGGCGTGAGCACCGTGCTTACTCGGTGAACCAATCAGAGTGCAACACTCATGGAACTGGCCACATTGGACAAGCTAACCACGAATTGGCCGAAACCACTGGACATTGGTTCAACTTGTAGTTGGCTCCAATTAGCGACTAACTGATGGTATATATTTACATGCATTTCATTCATTTGCTGAACTGGTAATCAGCATTACAGCGTGTTTTCTAAGCACTCGTGTTCTTCCTGACTCCGCACTAGTAGACTGTGTGAAGCCGTACAGCAAGCGTCTGAGTATGGCATCCAAGCGAGTTTTGAACCTTTATATATGGCGAGGACGCGTTGCTTCAGGGAAACGGCTTGCCCACCGAGGAGTCACACTTTTATGCCATACTTATTATTTTGCAGTCTGCTGTGAACATTTGTTGATACAATATGTTTTTTGACGAAGTTTAGTTTTTGTTCCGGCACATGCTTTTTACTTGCTAGGCTGTGCTTACTTTGACTGAAGTAGTGCTTGATACCACGAATGACTTCTTTTTCCATTTTCATCTTCCCTCCATTTCTTCCGTTTTACATACCACTTCATGCTGTTGCATTTCTATATTTGCTTATTTGTGGCGGCAGAGTTTTGATGGATAACCATTTTTGCTCTGAAATGGACGTTAATTATTCCAATTACCGTTTCCTGTTACCTGAAAATGGACTGTGATTGACACCTTAGTGACATCGTTGCTGCCCGTTAGAGCTATCTTCCACGCTCTAATTCGATGGACAGCTCACTCCTGATTGATTTAGCTCAACTCTACTTCATAGGGTTGTTAAAGCTAAACTGTCATTTATATCAGTCCGATTTTCGGCCCGTTCCTTACATTATTCACTGATTGCGCTGATTAGTTTATTAGTGCCCAGCTTATATAAAACATAATCCTCCAAGTCGCCTCTGTAAGCAGTGGTATTGTTTGACCGAACAGACGTCGCCATTGTGCGTGACAACAGTGAAGGACGGGAGGTGTTCACAATCAAGTTCAGGTAATTTGTCCTCAGAATGGCAGACACTAGCTACTGATGGCCAGATCTAGCCCCCAAGAAGAACGTTCGTAACAAACGTATTCAAGGTGAATATCGGCTTGTAGCAAAATATTTATCGTACGTACCATGTCTAGGCATTGCTATTTATCAATGGCCTTTTACAGCAGATTACAATTTATTCAGAACTCTGTGGGCCCGGAAAAATTTAAGGCTTGTCACAGGATACCTTTGTTTGTTTACTCTAAGCTCCTATGTTCCACCGAAGGTGAACTCAGAAACAACTATGCTTTGAAACGACTATACAGTGAGTCGGAAAAGGTTTTACCAGATGAAAATAAATGTGCGATTTAGCATTAATCAGTCTCCTCAAAAGAACCAAGATCCCTTTGCTCACTTAAGCAAGAGTTCGAAGGTCTTTAATTGATATCGTATAGTTCCGTGTAGTTTCGGTTTTTGCATCGACCATTGACGAACAACTAATGTTTCTGAAAATTCGTCCCAAGTCCGTGGGTTTTATGCCAAACACACCCAACAGATAAGGCATCAAATCCGCAGTAGTGGTCGATTTTACAAAGGTGGTTGTTTACAATACACTGCCATACTTGATATCTCAGGAACCTGATTGGGGGTGTCATCGTTCTCACGAGACTGATGGATGGCCGATAGGCCAATGGACACGATGTAACAACAGGCTACCTTTGTATACAAATGAGAAGCAATTTTGTCACCTTGTGAGTTTGAATAGGGTCAGAAAGGTCGTTTGCACACACGAACTGATAGCCGAATGGAAAAACGCATGAGTGGACCCAAACGCAATGGTTCAGTTAGCCTAATTACCAACCGTAACTCGGCCCTAATATCGTGTGTGACATGTCTGAATATCTGATTTTTTCAGTGAACAACTAGATGAGAAAGACAATAACGTAGGAGGGGGGGACGGAATAATTCCAAATGAACCAGAAGGTGACTCAAATTTCATGTGCATACTAACCGATCAACAGGTGAAGAGTATAGGATCAACGGAATTAATGCAGGTAGAAGCCAACCGCCAACTGATTTTCTATCCTTTATGCACCCCACTGTTGCTACCTCTGGTAACACAGTAAAGTGACAAACTGCAAACTGTAAAACTGAAGTGAATTTTTTGGTCTTGAGTGCAAAAGACTAATATGCAGTTTCTGCGTTCCATATCATCATCAAAGGTTCGCATTTCCTTCTACAAGTTTTGTGGGTGCTTTGGAATTGGTGCTGTTCTTCACATTCAATAATTTCGACCGGAGTGTTTTAAGTGCGAAACCGGTTATACGTAAAGCCCTTGGTGACAAGCAGTAGGACAGTTGGCTCATGCAAATTGAACTTTGTTTACAGCTGATTACAACTTGCACATTTACATAAACTCGCCAACTGGCATCTCTCTCTCTCTGCAAGGAGCATTAGACCCGAATTTTGTTGTCGTCAGATTTAGTTGAGTGTTTGTCGTGTCACGAGTGGAGTGTGAACTACCACCACGCTACGGCATATCATTTTGAGCATGTTACCATCCCCTATCTCCCGCAGTCAGATTGGCTGGTGCTATCGGTGGTATATATATATATATATATATATATATATATACAAACAAAAGATCGACTAAACCAAAAATCCCATTGCCCCAGTCTGCCGGGAAACAAAGCGCCGAACCTATACACAACCTATCAGACCATCAGCTGACACTCGATGAAACGGCAGTTCTGTTAAAAGGTTTGAAATTCAATTATGCGGACGCGTTTACAACAAAATTCATCGCATGTTTCGAATCATGACTAAAACGCAGTGGTCTGGATGAGCAACTGCGGCAGTCTGTCAGAACGAAATTGTGTCAAAAGCCGACCAGTCGAAAATCAACAAATATCTTGACAACAAATGAAAGTAAAGCACTGAAGACACTTAGGAAGGACGACCAAATTGTCATTCCACCAACAGACGAAAACAACGCCATAGGCATATTGAACAGACAGGATTATAAAAACAAAGTGAACTAGCTCCTAAAAGACTCCACAACGTATGAACATGTTACACGGGAACCTACAAAATGTCTGACGGCTCGAGTCACCAAAACTGTGACAGCTCTTAAGAGAAAGAAATCACTCACAGAGGAACAGGCTAAACACCTTAGAACATTTGAGGGACCAGTGCCACGATTATCCGGGCTACCAAAGGTCCACAAGGATCAAATACCAATGAGACCAATCGTTGCATCCATGACGGCCCCATACTACCAACTGGTGAATTTCCTCTTTCGTATTCTCCAACCGTGTTTACCTCACGACAACCACGACGCAAACAGCTCAGCAGATTTCCTGAGACAGATTAAGGGCCTGGAATTGGAAGAAGATGATGCACTGAGTTCCTTCGACGTGACGTCGCTTTCCACTAACATATCGAAGGAAACTGCGATAGAAAGTATGAAGCACCTTATAAGTAAGGACGACAGCCTCCGAAATAGGACGAATCTCTCCCCAAAGGAATTGATTCAATTAGTGGAGCTCTGCGTGGACACTTACCTACAATTTGACGGCCGAGTCTACTTGCAGAAGAGAGGCACACCAATGGGCT
>QNGE01004233.1:10911-65676 GCA_008508345.1 Paragonimus westermani
TGTTTGTGTTGTGAGTATTCATGGTTGTGTGTGGGCTGAGATACTGCCAGGACGCCCAGACCTAGACAGGAGAACGATTAGGGTTCTCAACCAAAGCCTTTGGCTCAAAAGCCTGTACTGCAAGGCAGCGGGTGGTTGGCGGTGTACCAGAAATGGTACGTTTTTCAGGAAGAGATGCCAACCATCTTCCAACCTCCAACCTGGAGGACCAGGAGACTGTGGTTTGTCAGACCTCTTTCTATTGGCCTGCCTGGTATGAGTAACTCTCTCCAGTTTAGCGCAAGAGGCCATCGAGATACGCAAGCCGTCACTGCATGTCAAGGTCCAGTCTCACCGTGACGGTCACTGCTTTGAAACATCACTACGGTTTGTAGTGTGTTTACTGTAACATGTTCTATGTAGTTTTTGCGCCTACTGATTCTTCAACCGCCGTTGATTGTTTTTGAACTGAGACTTTTGGGTAAGCTGACGAATCCATTACCTTCGTACATGCGCATGCTGAATTTTTTTTAATTCTTGTAGTTAACTTCTAGTTGTTACAGTTTGCTCGTGACAGTTTTTGGTTCGGGCATTTTGAACCAAAAGTTTGCAACACACAACCCACAGCGCAAACTTATAAGTTTCCTCTGTATTTACTTAGTTTTAAGAAATAATTAGTGTCACATTTAGTCTCAGTCATCTTGCTGAGCGTTACTCCCAATTTATTAATCACGCAGGTCAGAACTACAACGTTCAGCCGCGTAATTATCCTCATTCTGACACGGCACTTCCGTTCTTTTCTGCAAAAATACGCGGTGTACATTGGCTGCCGATGCCGATCCACACTCCCATTGTTGGGCAGGCTAATAACCACACAGAACGTTCATACGCGTCAACATCAGTTGATCTAAACGGGAAGACATTTCAGAACTGGACCTTCCTCCCCTTTCTGTGACCTCTGTTTGACAGTATGCCACAAAATGTTTGGATGGAACTTATCGATAGGTCGTGCAGTTCCGAGAAACACATTCAGGTGGTTTTTAATTGTACCAGTTCTGTGGAGAGTTTCTTTTTGAATATAGGATTATACAACCGTGATAGTTCCCGCGAAAAACGTGAAGTCAGTGTTACCCCGTACTTATGTGTACAAATGGAGTCTCTATGGATTGATGCCCGTTTAGCTTATGTCTTGCATCTGGTCTCATCCGGCTTCATATGTGACTTCATGACGTGAATGTTATTTTGGTATAGTGAACATTTTAGTTAGTTTGTTGTGTCTTATCATTACTAACTTCATTCATTTTCAACTGGTAAAATTGGTTCGTCGATGGGACGTCTGATTCATTCCAGAAGGAGGTCGCCGATGTCTTTTTCAACATCTGTTAGGATTTCAACTAACGCTTTCGCTGAATCGAATCCTCTGTTTCGAGTAATTTTTGGAACTTACAACTTCGTCCCTATGTTTATGAATTCGAGCATTGGGTGGCTTTTTTGTTTAGGCAGTCCGACTCCGTCTTTTCCCACATTCCTCCCGGTATGATTCATTTGGTATTGAACTGTGTGTACCTTATTGACGTAGACTATAAATTTCTTTCGTTTGGCTTACTTGTTCTGATTCCGTTCATAGCAAAACGTGATTAACACTTCCTGTGGGTTCGGTGTCCAAAAATTGTTCGCTGCACAAGCCGGCCGTTTGGTATGGACTACGGGTTGCGTTCAGTCCATCATCTCCCTTATCGAGGCCAATATTGTCCCTGTTGCTGCCGGCGTCAGTGGCGTGGCTGTATTACAGGTTCGTCTCTTTTTTTCCGCTTCTGAGACCCTAGTATGGGATAGTCCTCTGAGTTTACGAAACAATACCACCCCGTGGAGACCAGCTGCAGCAATAATAATTAAGTGTTAGAAATCCGGATGTAATTAGGATATAAGGTACGTAATGGGACCAATCAGAACCAAAAGTAACTACAGTCCCTGACCATGCTCGACAGTGTTCCCAACCAAGAGTAATCGTCGTTGCGTTTCTGATCCCAACCACGTTTTCACTCCCTGCACCCAGATCGCACGCAGTTTTTCAGACTGTCACTTCCATCACCATCATCATCATCGACAGCAATGCATCAGTGGTTTTCATTGATATCCAGCTGTTACACAACTATGAAGGATAAAACAAGCCGCGGTCAAGAGGAGGAGAAAACAGAAGGGTAAATGGCCTAACTAATATTAAAAGTATCTATGTCTATATTCAAGCATTCAACGTCAAGGTACCTACACATCGCAACACAAACAGCCGAGCTATGGGTGAACGTAAGGCGTCATCAGCAAAACAGTTTCCAGCGTGGGAGTTCAAGACCATCAGCGCTTTTGCGTCATCTGGCTTCATTATTTTGTCTAGGACAAAATTAAACAAAAATGAAGAAAGCGGGCAACCTTGGTGTACTCCGCTCCCGATGCTAAAACTGTTCAACAGAGCACCGCATACCCTAACGCGAGCTGAAGTATGTGATTAACGCGCCGATAGTATGTTCACATACGTGTTCGGCACATTAAGTGTAGAACGATTCACTCAATCGAATGCACCTTTATAGTCTATACATACGGTATTTGTTGACTGGCGGTAGGTATGACTGCTCTGAACGACTTCAGCACAAATTGGCAAGCGATAGGTTGGTTGCTATACAATTAAAATATTTTTTAAAAGAGGCCAGCGCATGGAATATATGTTAATGATACCCGTGATCCTCGTCGTTGTTAATACAATGTTCCTATCAATTGCTGGTAATACTGGTGAATTCGGTGGTCCACAGCTAACACTTCGTGGACTTTTCCAGTTAATTGTATATATTTTCTTTCGTCTTGCTTTACAGGTCCTCTTATCACTGATGTCACAAACTGCTGTTTAGGCGACTGGATCAGGTGTGTATACACACACGTACCTCTCCCCATAGGTTTACTGCACTTCTACAGACGTACACCGATTATGTAACCACTCACTGAGAGTTAAGATTAGTTGTTGCTCGTTTCTCATGACCGTTACCGAATGCCGTGAAGTGAGTGCGTTTAATAAGGCGGGGCAGTGAAAGCCGTAAGGAAGCTGTCTCGCTGATGACGCCTTACTCTCACCTGCAGCTCGGTTGTTTGTTTGCAAGGTGTAGGCACCTTGATGTTGAATGTTTGAATATGGACGTAGTCATTTTCAGTAGTTAGGTCCCTTCCCGTCCCCTTTTTTCCCTTCTCTCTCTCCCTATATAGAATTCGCTTTTTCTTCATGGTTGTGTAACAGCTAAGCATTAATGTGAACCACTGGTGTATTGCTGTCTATGATAATCATAATGATGATACCGAATGTCGGCAGTTCGTCCGCTTACCATTTCCCACCATACTCCATGTGACTCATTCATTCACCCGATTGAACACAATTCCATCAAGCTCAGCATGTTAATCAACGCGAGTCAAAACGTTCTACTTAAATACAATGGCTTGCGCTACCGTTGATTCTGATAGTAATCTATGGGTCTTATGGCGTTGACATTTTCTCGGGCAACCGACAAACTTAGTCTTTCTATACGTGTAGTCTGCCTTCGGTCCAGTTGCTCATGTTGTCCTCTGGAACGGTCTTCTTCGCAGAGGAGTTCCAGAGAGTTGGGTGGATTTTCTGAGATCATTGTGTGACCAATCTGCAGATGTGGTCAGTTTATGATCTGTCTAGAGTGTCCATTACTTCTGGTGGTGTTCGCCAATGATGTCCAACTTCTCTCGACTGTTCAGTTTTGTCATGGACGATATTCGACAAGGTGGGTTTGAGAAATCTAACGAGCTTGACATTAGGCTTCTTTTCGGCGCTAGGTTGACTGACATGGAGTATGCGGGTGATACTCTCTCGCATGCTAAACGAAGTAAATAAACAGGGTGGTTTGGATGGAATATGCTTCGCCTGAAAGTTGTAAGTGCTGATTCGAGTCTGGAGCACTCTCGCTCCCATCTTCTTCATTGCACTTGGGACACTTTCATATACTTAACTGTGACATGATGACGAAGTAGGAAACCGCTGACTGTTCGAGGTGATATCGTGTCACAATTGCCGGTCTACTTGCGTTTGTAACATTTGAGGTTTTTAGGCCTAGGCTTGTTTTGGCCATTTTTATCTTTCTCGTCTAGTTACTTCCAAATCATTTTCGCTTTGAGCTACAGCCCGAGCCACAATGCCCTCTGGTCAGACCCATGGCCGTTTCGAATGAGTGATTGAAAGATGTGACTAAAGATATTTGGAGATGATGGAATAGTCAATTTTAACTATTCATAAACAAAAGTGGTCACTCTTACGAGCACAGGCTCGTCATTGAGTGCGATACACTGACATGTTTGAGGGCGTTTTCAGACGACGATATGGTAGGTTTCTTTGTCTCCAACTTGATATTTGACACCTGACAATCTTGTCCACCAAGGCGGCCGGGCTTATATGGCCGGTGACCGAATCATCGCCTGATCGCCCTTCGGCTTGTTTCGTTCCTTCAGCAACTGCATTCAACAGTGCACAGTGCTTCATATACTCCAAGGGCACACACAGCACTTCGGTTTCCGATCACGAACTTGAAATTTTCTGAGCATCGTGTCACCAGTCGTGAAATCCGTCATGTATTCGGAACGGATAGACGCTGTCGACCCCTAGGCATGCTGATCTCGTCTCACAGGCTTCGTTGGCCTGGCCACACCTCATGGATGACAACACGCCACCTGGCACAACGTGCCTTATTTGCGAATAGTGGATTATGTCGGAAGCGACAGCTTGGTGGTCAGCGTATGACTTGGGTTCGGGATATGATGTCACTCACACTGAAGCTCGCTTCAGTAGAGCCATCCCGGCCTCCTGACTGGGGTCCGGAAAACATTCAACACCTTTGGTTCAGGATGCTGTCTGATATGGGTCTATATGCATCATTGTAATGTTTTCTTCTTTCTCCCTGCACATCTTTTTCTCCCTTTTAATTTACACAATCCCTTTCTTCTCAGATTGTGGCACTTATAGCACTCCATGTAGTTCTGGCGTGCCAGGTTTATATTAACTATAGAAGCATTACTTGTCTTCGCTGTTCTGTCTATCACCTCCTCAGCAGTATTGCAGGGAGGGAGTTCGGACAGCCGTGTTGTATGATAATTAAGGTAGAGATCGCTCCTGATGACATTGTGCACTCAGTGTGTGTGCACTGTTTCAAGCGGATGTTCTAATTCATTTGAACCCATCTGCGAAAGAAGTGGTTTCATAGCACGTGTTGGGTGGCCCATTGAAAAACCGCCCTACAATCCAGCATTATCTCGACTGTTGACCTAGAAAAGGATAGTTGATACTTCCTGATATTTCACAAGGGTGAAGTACGATCGATACATCATCGATTATACCGGAAACGTGTCTATTATCCGTACGTTGTTCTTTTTTCCAAAAGCTTCTGCATTTGTACACTCTTGGGTATTCCAGGTATAGTTGGGACAAGGTTGTTTCCTGTGTAGTTGTCACACGACGTTCTGGCGCTCTTAATGTTGTTGGTAATCACAGTGGGTAAGCCCTAACCGCAAGGCCGCTGGGTAGGTTCCCATGGGTTAACCATCCCTTCAAAAGAGCATCCTGTTGCGCTTCAGCACTTCGGACCACAGAATCGTACCAACTTTGGCGAGGGATCATCATGACTGTTCTGACTGAACAAATCACTAACATAAAATCAGCAGCATCTTTTGCTGAGTGGACTGACTTAGACTGGTTGATTTGTCTTTTTGAAGTGCTGTCTGTTTTCTCATCTCTCTCGGTTGAGAATTCAGTAGCCATCTTTCTCGCACACTTCACCTAACTCATTACTCGTGCACACCGAAACCACGAATCAGAATAATATCATTTGACTATTCTCCGCTAAAACTGCATTTCCGATCCTGTTCGCATGCGATCGGGTACTTTTGCGCAGGCTCTCCGTGTGACACTAGAGTGTGTTATTAATGCGGGGCGCATTAGCCGATGCGCCGTTACTCAACAGCGGTCACCTAGACGTATGCGTGAGCGAGTGAGGGTTTGTAGACACGCGGTTTCCCCGTCGCGTTCACGTAGACAAAACGACGCTGATTGTTCTTGCCCATTTTTTGTCTGATAATGTATGTATTTGGTCTTGTGTAGATGACCAGTGTGCTAGACGTACCTTAACAATTGGAGAACACTGTTGGCTAGCCACCACATAATCGCAGTCTTCGACGATGACCATCCTGAAAGATTTCTTTTGGATATGGTCTCGGCGACTTGTTTTAGTCAGTAGATAGTCTGGTGTATCCGAACGTAGAAAGGTTAGATTGTGCATGAGATGGCAGCTTTGTCGTTGGCTCTGTCTCAAACCTACCGCGTTACTGATTCGTAGTGGTCACTATGTGTAGTTGTTTGTGTTGCTACCTCTCTTCACCGGTCTCCTCTTATCTTGGTTAGGATGCAACACCTTTGATAACTCGTTGCCTAACTACAGACGGGAGTTGTATTGCATATAATTAACTGATTTTGTATGCAACCAGTGACAGTGTTACTGTTAAAACGGGCTAGATTTGAAGGTGAACATCAGTAGTCGCGTTGGTTGCGCAGGGAGCGTCATACGTATTTAGAACCCTTGCGGTTATATCCAGTACCGCCTTGAACATTGCAATGGATTGTGTTATTTTACACTAATGGGATGTCAGCATATAGTATCATTTTGCCCGGTCCGTTAACCAACGAATTAACTGGGTGTTCAGGTGTGTTAAATATCTGCTTATATATAAGCATTTGTTAGCTAGTTCCTGCATACTATTCAAGAGTACTTAATAAACGGTTTCCCTGTGTGATTGCAACGAATGAAAAGCCGAGGCTGGAACGAATTCATTTATGCAACTCAGTAGGCACTTTTTTAGGCACACAGTATGCTGTTTATTTCCACACTATGAGTCCGGAAGTAGTCCTGACTTTCTGCAACTGAATCTCTTTCAACGCAGTAAATCCGTTACACTACTTTTTAGAAATATAATGGAATACGATATTATCACTTGTGTTTTTTCTTCTATCTCTTCATATGGCTTCAGTTGGTGGCCATTCTGCTCGCAAAAACACTGCATACCCAAATCGGTGACCAGTTACGTTTACTACAACAAGAGAGCATGGACTGCTGATCAGTTGTGCATGTTTGCAGCTGTGTCCATTGCACAGCACCATGAGTCAGAATCAGTGCCAGTCGTCGTCTGCTTTGCTATGTGCAATCTCAAACTTGTAAATTCCTGTTTGAATCAGCTTTCCTTTCTATCTCCACCTAGTTGCATGCACATATACGCCAGCTCAAAATGTTTAGGCACTGTTCTACTTTTCGCCAGGCTGCCCTATGTCTTTCGCCCATTCCGCTCTTCCTGTTCAATTTTTGATAATACATCAACATTGATTTCAAATATGTTCTGCTTACGTTTTGTTTGTTGAACCTAAGTTTTCTGTTTGTTCATTTGCTTCAACCGTACGTGTGCACAAATGAGTGTCCGTCACCGTCGCCGTATGACCTACCAGTACAAGTAGCAGAAATTGTGCCTGCACACAGTTAGCTAGTGGTAGTACTGCTTTCTCGATTTAATGTTCATCTCACCACGCTACCTAAATACATCAGACTCAACAAGGTGCACTCAGTTCACGCAAACACTATACCGTGCAAAGCGGGACTCTCAGAATCCAACTGTTCTGTAACTTTTCTATTCTTTTGGGCGTTCATCTCTCATAGACCGGTCTCCGATCGTCACCACAGCTAAAGACGAACTAGTTGCCATCCGTAGTGTTCGATATTGCTTTATTTGACTCATCATCATGTTGACTTCTACTCTTTTGGCGTTGTAACTCGTTTCTGCATTGCCATTTACGTCGCAACCCTTGAACACTTTGTTTACTCTCATGTGGGAAACATTGAATAGAAGCTAACTTCATCATGGTCATCTTACCCACGAGATTCCCCAGTCCCCAATAATGTACGCATATATGCAAGGCCTGTAGGTCGCTCCGCTCAGTAACCTCCCCCTGTTGCCACGCAGTTGTACTTGTCCGAGTGATTACGGAAGAGCTCACTCAAGTTGCAGTTTGTCGTTCTAGCCACCCGCGCGACACTGTAGGGGGTCCAGATTAGATTTTCTGTCGAACTGAAATCAAGAAGGTCAACGAAATGACAGGCAAGGTCACATGCGGTATGTGGGAAGGCCCAGATGCGAATGCGTTGCCTGTGAACTTGGCAATGTATATGCCAGGAGAGCGACTCACCAGGCCGTCTGTTTGTGACAAGCGGGTCTGTTGTGGTGCGGGAGAGCATTTTAGAACCTGCCTGATGACTAACTGGTTGCTCTTTTTAGCAGAGATAACGTGCATGAAATACATACTGGAGGTGGACATTGCCGGTGTTTTGAATCGGCCGGTGGTGAATAGTGTCCTGTATTTCTGGTGCTAGGGTTGGACTCGTTGATTTTGCACATATCTGACTACAAAGATATTTCTTTGATACTTAAGGGTCGCGTACATAAGGCGTATATGAGGATGATTGTACTGCACGTCCGCGGGACTTGGCCGTTGAGATTAAAAGGTGTGACCCGTATTCCAGTATTTGACCGCCGTTATCTGCGCTTGCAACCGGTGGCGCCAACCGTAACCAACGGTGAGGTTAGAAAGTGGATATTTGGCAGAGAATTCATTCACTGACTCTTTGAGCACTCTTTGACTTGGATCGTTAGGCCGGCTATCAAGGATTTCAAGCTGTCTTCTACCACACTGAACACATTTTTCTGAAGCCGCGACCGACCAGCTTAATTTGCCTGACCGATGTATGCTTAATCTGCCTCGAATGCTGCTACCTGTCTGTTAGCCACTGTTGGTTGGATTTGTCTTCCAAGCAGAAGTGTGTCATTGCTTGTGGTAGGAGGCTGTGATACTCGGAATTAGGAACTTCGAATAGTCCTAGAAATCGCACTTGAAGTGAAACCCCCGCCCCACGCAAGTAATAAGAAGACCTGGTAATGGCAGCAGTAAACAGTTGTTATCCATGAGTTGAGGAGCCGAATTTATGGATGTACAACAGTATTGAAGAAATCACAGTCTGTCATTGACTGATCGTGTTGGCACGTTCAAAGTCACAAACTGCATGTTAATTGGTGCAAACAGATGAATTGGCGAATACCGGAAGGCACAACGCTGAGACCGTTTGTCCAATCTTGATGTTGTATCTACTTGCAGCTCGGTTGTTTGTTTGCAAGGTGTAGGCATCTTGATGCTGAATGTTTGAATAGGGACGTAGTCATTTTCAGTAGTTAGGTCCCTTCCCGTCCCCTTTTTATCCTTCTCTCTCTCTCCCTATATAGAGTTCGCTTTCTCTTCATGGTTGTGTAACAGCTAAGCATTAATGTGAACCACTGATATATTGCTGTCTATGATGTTGATAAGTAGCGGTTATTCGTCGGGCTCTTCCACTGTTGTATACTGAATTGTGTAGAGGACATTCATCAGCATTTGCGAACCCGGATTTGATGCGAAAACAGCACGGCTGTCGTTCGCAACCCCCACACTTTTTGATATCACAGTGTGGAGGGTGAACAGATGACACCCGGTTTCGCCACAGAAAGTTGGGTGGAAGGATCTCAGGGTTGAACTCTTCAACATTGTCATAAGCATATTTACAACGCACTATGGTGTTGCCCGCTATTCGTGAGATGTTATCTGACCGACTGGGAAAATTGAGCCAGCCCCCGGCTCACAACGTGAGTGGTTTGATCTGCCCCGACCTACTGTAAGAACGTTTACTTGCAACATCACTTGTCCGTTTTGACTGGATGCTTCGAAATGTTGGTGTTGTAGTCGACCGATAATGCTTCGTGTCGGTACTTGAGTCCTGTTACACCGAAAGCACGATATTTTAGGGAAGTATTCATATGGATTACGTTATTTTTTATCGGGCTGTTCACAACACTCGACACAGTGTCTGGTAAGGTGGATCGGTAGCAGATACGGAAGATTCATGTGAAAACCGGTTGGCCCCTTAAGTGGTATTCAGCGAAGGTCACGTAAGCGAACGATTCCAAAAAGCGATTACGTGTGCGTAAAAGTGTGGCCAGGTTGGAGCCCGAGTCGTACTCTTTTTATTTCGGGTTCAAACAGGCTAGCTGATGGTAACTGATCTGATTGTTTATACCGTTCAACCGTGTTGGATTTGTGAATTGATCACCGCAAACCAGCCTGCTTGTAACCTATGTAGCATTGTATTGCCATTTTCTCAAGACCTGTAACAAAAAAAATCGTTTTGCCATAGCCGAACTGCGTTTTATAATCTTGCAACCCTTCCTTGAAGTCCTATTTGCTCTTTTGTGCATCAGTTTTATTTAATGCTGACCTTTGGACGAGAGCTTGCTATACGCATCCATCTTGGATACTTCAGTTGTTGTTACGGTGCACAGCGTTCGACTGTAGTGCCTCATTAATCTCTGTGGGTATTAGACAACAGTGTCCTGTTTGAAATTGTCTGTCGTTTTGATAGCACAGACCGTATGAACATGTTGAAACGTTTAGGTCAGGGAGCGTTTATGTTGCACCGGTGAGGTTACCTTGATTTCGCTTGCTGGCCAGGCCGCAAGTCAATCTGACCGGCTAGTGAGTGGCAGGTCTGAACATGCTCACAAAATACAGTCAGGCTCGGATAAAGTTGCCTCACTATACTTTTGGCGCTTGCTATGTTAAATATGTGGGGCCCACGATGAAACAGTATCAGCTCAACCTTAACTGTTGTATGGTCTACGGGTCGATAATATATGTATGGTTGAAATCAGTAACCCAGACCTGTCAGCCATCGATAAAGTACGTTTTCAATTGCCGTATCCATCTACGCCCTTATTTTCGTTTCTTGGGCTGTGCCGTTCAGTATCAACCATTCAGCGATAAACTTACTGCTGATCTAGAATCGAGGTGACCCAATAGAGCCATATTAATGACTTGGTCATACACATTTCTATTGGTCTGAGGATGTAACAGTGTTTCATTGCGGCTTCCGTTGCTAAACTTCATGTATTTCGGATAGCAGTTTGATCGTTGCTTGTCGTCTTTGATGCAGACGTTTCGCTGCTGAGCCCCAAATTATTGCGTTGGTAACTGTTGATTGATTTCAGGTATGTGGATAGTGCTGGAATACTAATTTCTGCACGTTGATCGGGAAATAAATTTGGTTGCTCAGTTGGTGATTTTACTGTCACACTGTGATGCTCGAAATTAGGAACTCTGAACGGCCCTCGAAATGGTACTTGAACTGAAACCTCTTGTGTAAATAATAAGGACGTCGGACCGGTTGCAACAAGCAATAATTATTCATGAGACAAGAACCTGCATTTGTAGAAGTACCAAGGGAATTAGCGTCTGTCACTAACTGATCTTAATAGCGTATGCGACGCGACAAATTGTAATCTGATTGGGGCAATACAGAACAAAGAATTTGGCGAACAACAGAAGGTGTAAGGTGGATGCTGTACATCCACTTCTGGTGGTGGTGTGGTATATTAACGTGATATTTGGAATAGCCCCGTTAGATTTATTCTGTCGAGGTTTGAGTAGGCGGTGAATGGAGCGGATTTTCATCACACCCATATCATTCAACATGTGTGTTCAGTCATATTGTTATGAGCGCTAACGTGAAATTTGTACGGTTCTACCGATGGTTTGGAAGCCTGTATGTAAGTGTTAAGCGATGTTGCATTCTTATGTCTGTTGAATGAAGACAACAGCGTACAGATTGTCAAGATCGAGTCAGTTGAGAATACAAAAAAAGCTAGATACATACCGCAGGAGTTATAGGATTTGACTATGATTAAGTATGCTCCGAAGCAACTTTGGAGTTACAACAGGACTGGACTTCTGTCGAGTGAATGTACCTTACGGTCGAACGCCGCTCGATTCCACTTGGTTCTGGATTTGACAATCACCGTCGAGAACTTAAGCGCAATTGGACCAAAAGCTTACCCAAATACCATGTTTACCAGCTGGTCAAATGGTCGAAAGGGATGGAGCAGATGAATTGCAAAATGCTATTTTCTTTGAGTAATGGCTGTGTTGACCGCCCTTTCGGAACAAGCAAGATCACGATCATCGTTAATCACCATCCATCCCCGCTGATGTGACAGGTGCACTGAACATTTTGCTGAACTGACCTCAACCGGACCAAATAGGTAGCAGGACCCGAATAGTCGGCTGTTATTTTCTAGATGGCCTTCTATCGG
Source organism: Paragonimus westermani (assembly GCA_008508345.1). Taxonomy (NCBI): domain Eukaryota; kingdom Metazoa; phylum Platyhelminthes; class Trematoda; order Plagiorchiida; family Troglotrematidae; genus Paragonimus; species Paragonimus westermani. The sequence goes on from QNGE01004233.1 coordinate 23,155, forward strand.
GAGCAGAGGTAGCCTTGGTATTTAAGCTGTTGGAGCGTAACATGACTCCTGGGCTAGTTCTCCCTTCTCCTTTCGAAGATGCTGAACATGGGTTGGTGTCTCAGTTAGCAGAGTTCTTTCGTGTGGTTTGAGGAGCTTCAGGGGTACCTCGCGCTTGACACTTACCAACAATAACTCTCATGTTTAGAAAGGGTTTACGAAACCCATATGACAAACATAAGCATCAGTTGATTTCTTACCCTCTTCAACTCACTCACTAGTCTTACATTGCGTCGGCACACTAAACTCAGGGAAGGCATGATGCATAAGGAACGGGTAGGATTTCAATCAGATCGCTGGCGCATAAATCCCATTTTTATTTTGCTATGGGTTTTGAAACGTTGGCAGACGTAGCCAGCCTTGGTTTTTCTTATACCTGAAGACCAATGTTGATTTTTATTGGATTGTTCCCTTTATTACGAGCTCAATTGTTTGACCCAAAGATCGAGAAGGAGAAAAGATGAGATAACACAGTTCATGGAATAAACGATTCAAAGTTAGGTCACAGTTGTTCTGAATCTATAGGTCGAAGCGTCAAGAGGCAGAGCGAATCAGACGGGACGATCATACATGGCTGTAGGTCCGTTAACACGAATCATTACAGTCAAGATAGCGTACAGGCGTTCGTTCGCACAGCTGCCATCCCATTGGATCAGTGGAATAATACAGATCAATCCACCGTAATCCGCATCGATCGGCTGATATGACGTGGATCGTCTTGGCTGCCTCGTTACGAGTTGCACTTTCCAACAATTTTCGTTACTCTTAATGTCCACCAAAAATGTCTTCTCGAAGGTGCTCCATGGAAATATGTGTGTAGTAAGCTCGTTATGTGCTCACTTCAAAAGCATGATGTGAAGTTATAGTCACTTGTCTCCGGTGTTCGCCAGACCTTCCCGATCTCTTTTCCTGTTCAGTTCGGTTGTGGATGACATTTAAGGGGGCTACTTTGGAGAATCTGATATGCTCGGTGTTTAGTTTCCTCCCGATATTAAGTTGACCTACCGAAGACATGCGGTCCATACTGAATAAAGAGAAATATCGGGCTGTTTTGAATGTAATACACTTCGCTTCAAGGCTGAGAGATTCTCGTTCTCAGTGTTCTCCAGAGGCTATCCGCTGGAGACTGGACGGCTTCATACACTTGGGTATTACCATCTCATCAGGTTGTAATATTGCTCACGATACGCCACCGAGGGTAGCAAAGATACGTTACCGCCTTTACCATCTTGTGTCGTTTGTAGCACCGACTTGGCAGATTAATCTTGAAGAGAAAGGTATTTAATGCTTACATGCGATCGATTTTGATCTGTGGTTAGGAGGCCTGGCCAGTACGTGGAAAAATGTCAACGGACTTGTGGTCTGATGGTTGTTTTCACCATCTAATCCACATTAAGTGAGGATGATCGCGTGAGCGATACACTTGGTTGATTGCCCTCCGCGCCGGGTATTATATACTGAGACTGTCAGAAATTGAGAATAACCGTCTGGTTGCGGATCTCAACCTGATCTCGAGATAGGAAGGTCCTGACTAATCGGTTGAGTGGAGTGGGCAGTTGTCACCTGTTTTGTTGTGTACCTTGTGATTACTCAAGTCGGAAATGGCAGCGTTCGGCATTCAGTGGAACAGTTAGGAATTTTTGCTTATTTTTAATGAGCCATGACGTGTTAAAACGTTGCTGGTCATAGCACCGACGGTATATCTCTCGAATGCTTCCAGTAATTATGATAATTCATCTTTAGTCGCTTTGGGGGCAGGGAAAACCCGAAGTCTATCAGCAGCTATCTTCTTATCCTTTTTGGAGTTCGATTATGTTTTGTTTGCTGTCAACATGTTTAAATGTCACGTTTCCAGCACTGGCTTGCGCACCATTTCGCAGATGACACTGTTCTGTCATTTGCTACTCGGTTGCCTGCTCGCAGACTGCGTACACTGATGTTGCTTGTTTGAGCATAAACACAAGAGGTTCGGGAAATAAGTTTCATACCCTCCCCCATCTCTTATCGTTGACCCGTGGCTTATTGTTATCGGGGCTTTGTGGAGCTCGTATGTCTGTGGTTATCATGATGATACGGTGTATTTATATGTTACCGGTGAACCGCTCGTTACTGGAAACATGTAAGCTGATCGGACCAATTCATTGATACATTGATAAAAAAACAGTTCAGGATATTGCATTAGCAACCAATTAAATGTTAACGCATGTCTACAGATTTTTCCGATCCTCGGGTTCATTTGGCCTATTTAAGTCACCCCTCTAAGTAACTGTATTGCATCATCTACCAGACGAGGGTTTAGTATTAATGGACAGATCTTCTAGAGCGTATTATTTATCAATACGAGTTAGGTATTCTTGACTGTTTTCTCCGTCTATGGTTTCCGATTAAACAAAATTTTTATCAACTTCTCATGCAGGCCTTGATATTGAATTTTTGTGTTTTGAATCTCTTTACTATTAGGTTCCTATCATTTCTCTTCACTTCCTGTTTGAGGCCTGTTCTCCTCTCAATCATGTGTTACTAGCCTATTGTTGTCTGTGGTAATGATGGTTTGTACAACCTATGGTTTTACAGCTCTTGATCTCCAGACGTTCGTTTGTTCCTCGACCTTGGTATGTGGGTTGCAAACGCCCCATCATCAAACGAAATAACATAAACGACATATAAGCGTTCGAGCGTATGGGCTTGAGTGCTTGAACCCATACGCTTGACTTTTGCCTACTCTATGAGCACTGAAGCGCACAGTGGTCTCTACCGAAGTGCCACTGTGTTACCGTCCTTACATTGACTGATATTTTCGTTGAACGTAAACGGTGCATCCCACGTCTATCTGACGCCAGGCTGTTTTCCTGTACTTATTTGGAGTATACAGTTTTCGGATCGGTTAACCCTACGCCTCAAATCTTTTCTTGAAACGGGGCTATTTTACAGGATCTCACGGCTGTATTAATCCAAGCAGATCGTACGACAGTCTTTTTTGAGCTTCGGTATCCAGGACGGCCTGCCAGAATTGAAAGTGCAAAGAGAATTCAATATCGCCACAATACAGACGCATCATTGGACGCTAGCTCACCTTATATTACATCTACCAACAGCCTAGATGACCGTCCATACTCCTGGTAACCTCTGACTACGTCATTATCTGGTTCCATTGCTTTCTACCACCCATATCATAGTGAACCAGTACCCTATCCAGCAAGCATCGTACCAGCAGACGTAGTGCATCGTTCGGACGTTACAAATTTTATTTGGCCACATACCCGGATGTTTCCGACAAGCACAGTTGTGCCACCCACGTGACCAATCAACTTATGTGGACTAGTTGGTGTAGACATTGGTGGTCAAGTGTTTCACCATAACTACATCACAGAAAGACCGGGTATTCGGTACCTAGTGCAAGAGTGATCACATTCTGTGTGGGGCAGCATGATCACACGATTGTTTTGTACATAACTTGCATGTCTCTGCCGCCTGAAATTGTCTTCCGCACACTCTAAATGTCTTAGCCCAACACCATAAAAAAGGTCGGCTCGAATTTCGAAAGGTTTATAACTTAACCTCCCCCGACTACCGTCCATAACAGAGTTGTGCAAAATAAAAAGGTTGAGTCCCATTGACGAGAAGTCGAAACAAATTCCCAGTTTTTTATTCAATTCACCAAATAATCACAATTTTCTGTTGAACTTGTGGTGAGGATAACTCCAGAGAGGCTTGTGAGCAGCCGAATGAAGTGTGATCGCCCGATCAAAAGTTGTGGTGGGTATTGGTTTCCTATTAAGCTATGAATGCTACGCTACAGTGAGAATTTGGCCAGTTCTCACACTGGTCTCTCTTTACCTTGGCTTGATTAGCTGATATGTGGACGTGCCAACACGGTAGGAGAAGTAAGACTGATTTCTCTTCGGTTGCCACACTAAGTCCTGTCCTTCCTGTGGACAAGAACAACGGTTCTTAAGCATCAGTTACACGGCATCCCTTGTGTTATCGAAACCGTTGAAAATTGATCCGAGGTCAACCGCTGGCTGAGCTTGATTCCGGTCTGTGCGAACTTCGACTTCCGACTGAGCTCTTTTGTCGAGATTGTCACAGGTGGTTTTATCGTTTTTGTCTGGGTTGTCCACATTCCGGCTCTCTACAACATACAACATATATATACAGTCAAACCTCGGGAATAACACCATTCCACGGTTTCGGCTAGGTCGCGTCATTATGATGCAGCTGGAAACACAGGCTGAACCCAGCTTACACTTCTTTTGCAAGCTTGATGTTGTGCCTCGCCATTAGAGTCTGTACCATCTGCGTTGTTTGAATAACGTACCCGTGCACTGCCTGCTCATGATTGTTCGTTGAAGATATCTCTGGGGCATACGTATGTACAATTTCAGGTACACTTATGCGGTGGACTTCAGCACCTTTACCGACGAAGTTTCCCATACATGTATTAGGTATGTCTTTAACTAGCCACAGCCGTTCGTTTAAATCCATAAATTTTTTGTCCTCGGTTCTTTTGCACCCCTTCGACAATCTGTTAGATAAGACGCAGTGATATTTGCAAACCGAATATATTTAACTCACTCTCAAGGGAGTTCGTTCATGCCATAGTTTGCGTTTACACGTTACAGAAGTATCTGAGAAGTTATCCTCCCCTTTTTCCCGTTATTCAGATTATTCTGTTTATTACGAAACAGGTTGTGTGCCTGCTTTCCACTGACGCCATGTGTGTCTGGAAATCGGTGCTGGCTCGTTCCCTGATCAGTCCCCTTCACCAATGCCGCTTTAAGAGTAAATGTTGATTCCCTTTGTTACAAAGCACTCTGATGAATGATTGAACAAGCACCCGTAAGCTACTACCTCGTTTGCCAGTTGAATTAACCTATGACAAGCCACTCAGCTAGAGCCCCACGCACATTATGAATCAATCAGGTGGCAGAGCGCACGTGTCACAACAATGTTCAAAGACAGATAAATCACACCGTAGATGAGCTGGACCAGTGTTTGTCACTAAATGTTGACTGGAAGCTCGGAAAATATATCAAAAGCTTCAACTTCTCATTCGAACTGACAATCAGCACTCCTTCAGATTGTTCATGAATTGTTGTATGTTTTTGTTTGCCTGTATGAAATGAACTGCATTTGTATGGTGAAAATTTTGGTATCTCACACTTGTAGATAACCCGCTTCTGGTGGTTTTTCCTGTCTGCCTAGCGTTACTTTTAGACAGGTGAGTTCCCGATGTATATCGTCGATGTGGCTGTCTTGCAAAGATATCCATTGATGGCTTGCAATGAACCCTGAATTCGTGAGGTTTAGCTGTGGCATATATAATAACGGGTGGACTCGATGAACTGATCACTAAAACTAATGAAAATTGCCTATTCCCCAACATTTCCACTTCTATGAAGAATAGTTTGTCAAAGCCGGTGAGAGAATATTTATTTTATTTGACTCACGTTTGATTGCTTTGTTCGACTACTGCTTGGCCAGTCTGTTCAACTCATGATCTCCCACTCTCCCGCTTAATGTTGTTCTGAAGCTGACCAGCCGGTCATCGTGGGTGACTTTATTCCACGGAGTCGTTTTTGTTCATTAGGTAATCACGTGAATGAAAAGCCTGGTTGCACCCATTGGTCAGCTTTTCACGTTACCTTCTGGTTGACTTATTGCATGATCCTTCTCACTACAATTAGCTGAACAGCTTCCCGAACCACATTACCTTCTCGTCAAGTTCCAAGCCGTTGTGATGATGATGGTGATATTACTTTGCTCCTCAGTGCCCTTCTTAATAACACCGTCATGTAACTTTTGAAGAAAATGACGCCCCACTTTAGCTTTGGATTCAGATTGGTACGCGAGTGGGTGACTGAGAACCCAAACTCCGCAGGTCGGTTCAGTTTTCTCAGGATGTTGTGTGTACATCAGTTTTTCTGTAACGTGGTCTTGGAAAAACTGGCGGTACCACATCGTACAGTCAATCATCTACACAGCTTGATGTTCTCACGTCCGTTTGGTTCAGAATGTAATTGACTCATGAATGCTAGAAGGATTTTCAATTATCTAGCTCGGATTTATTCGTCGGAACTTCTGCGACAACTTCAACTTCCTACTCTCAATCTACCATTCCTTGGATCCAATCTGATTACTTTTCGGATTTCTATTTCGGTCAGAGTAATTTCATGTTGAGTATCAGCAGAAAGAACAATAAGCGTCGTGTCTGCGGGAATGTCTAGAATGTGCTTGCTTTTGATCCACTTGCACGCTACGGTTTTATTCGATTTAGGCTTGAAGGAATGCTGGTTTGTCCGTTCGTGTGAATTGTGTGACTAGATATAATTAGTAACCGTTTCGTGGGGAAGTTTTTCGTTCAGTCGTCGCATCAGTTCGGGTGTTTCCAATAGCCCGCTGCTTTATTATGCAACAGCACTAGCTCACACGCTTAGTATCAGCCAGAACGATACGCAAACCCTAACCAGTAACATTCAGCAACTTATGCAGATTCTGCTCTCGGTTAAAAGTGACATTGCCGATTGTTTCTTCTAGTTTGAGTAGCCCCAGTTATTTTAATTAATATTTGGTATTTTCTTATGGTGCTGGATTGTGTTAGCCCGGACTTAGAAAGTAGAACTGTGTTGCCTCTCCTAGTTCCCAGGAGCATCTTAGTTGGTCATTTGTACTATTTAACGATGCTTCTGAACTGTGTTGCACGAATCGCCAACAACGGCATACGTGGTGAGGTGATTATCATCCCCCTTCTCCAAAATACCGAGTTCCATTTGTTGAGTTCTACTGTTAATGTATTCAGTCCTCAAACTAACTTGCACTTTGTGGTAGACTTCCCATTTGATACTGGGGTTATAAACGATAGAAGTTCGTAGAGATGTCTCGCGTGACATTTTGACGATGAACAGAACTATGCTCAATGTTTTCGGTATATCTTACAATTGGTCTCTGGCGAAACCCTATGAATAAGCGTCACTCGATTCTAATTGACCCTGGATATGATCGCGACCGTCGAGAACTGAAAAGCATCTTGACCAAAAACGTGCCACTTGATCGTACAATCGTGAGGTCGATCGAGCCTTTTTTGTCTGGGAATACCAGATAGCAGCCTTCGCATTCAAATAGATATTCCAGCCAGCCTCTTTCGAAAAGAAGCACTAGACTCGAGTTTCGCTCTCATTAGAGCTTATCAGTAGTGCATATCCTTGCCACGGCTGAGATTTGAACTCCGGACATTCCAATCATGAGGCAACCGTGTTAACCACTCCGCCATTCACCTCACATTAGGCACGACCGAATTAACAAATCGGAACGTTCAACCACTCTGACTTGTGAGCAATGATCAGGTTGCCCGATCGTCTCGAGAGGAGACACAGTTACTGTCTGGAAATTCTATCTGGATGCGAAGGCTGCGATCAAATGTGAGTGATGGTCAACTTGGAAATAAACCAGATCCCAGACTACTCATCAGTAATATCAGATAGCTTTTCCTCTGATTTGTTATCGTTATAAGGAACAAGCGTCAGTTTTCTCTTCCATACAAAAAAATTACCCCCCTTCTCCAGTCACCCATGATCGATCAGAAAAATATACCTATAGCTTCCTTCTACAGGAAAGCGAAAGCCTTCCCTTTTGTGATAGACCATTCAGAGAAACCTCACTGGTTCCGAGGAAGGCGCTCATGGTTAAACCCCATTGCGCCAGCAGTGACTGACTTCACTCTGATACTAACTGAGAAGGTTAGTTGCAAGCGTTAGCGTATGCCCAATCATTGGAATTTAAGCACTCCTATAACCCCGTTCCATTTTATCGGGATTGCACTCTTAAACTCTCCCCTCCGACACGGAACACTGGACGTACGTCGTCCATTGGGCCCTGTTACACGCACCGTCATTCTCGCCTACTTGCAAGTGATGAGTAGTGAGAAGAGAAATGGCCAATTTACAGCTATCTGGCCTATCCTCAATAAACACTTTCATTCAATGGAACCATTTTCTGTTCAGGATTGTGTGAGATGAGAAGTGTCAGTTTGTGCTTCAACATACGTTACTGGTGCACCAGATCAGTTTTAATTCCTCTCACTGTGTTTGTGGACGTTCGACTGGTTTTTGTTCATGCTACTCATCGACGTTTACCGTTATCTGTACGCGACCATTTCGCTATAGGCGTTGCACAATTGGGCTGTTCAAAATATTAAAATTTGTCGTACTGTTTTCAGTTCCAGTTTTCAGATGCCGTTGTTTCACCGACGGTTTTCCGTACCCAAATTTCCGGCGCGCAAGGCTGCCAGCATGACCAATCTGTCTCAGTTGGATGCAACAACCCGAAGTCAGGAATTCAGTGTGGATTTCGGACCGATCAAAACTAGGCTCAGTGGACGAGATTTGGTGTTTCGAGATGGTGCTTGGATTGTGGGTGCGTGGGGTTTCTTGTTCATTAACTCGTATCTTCTAGCAATTCTCTTTCTACGATGGTACTGTAAACATGCATGAGTTCTCATATATTCAACAGCGGTGTTGTTTGGTAATCTGAGACGATGGGCTGAATTATCAACTGTTCAAAGTGTTTACGTTTTGACATAACTATGATTGTTATTATAAGATTATTTGTTCAGACTTTGATAACCTAATGCACAGTATATTGCAGCAACTCAATGTGTGGACTAAAAATCCACTTATACACACCAACTGTTTCAACATTTGTATGGGGCCCTTCTTTGTTTTTGTGACTGCATTCTGTCGTGTATATCTCTTTACTGAAAGCGTTTATCAGAATTTGTTGAAAATTTATCTAGTCAGCACACTGTTTACTTCCGACTATGGGTGTCATTTTTAGTGAACGTGCTTGTTAGCTTCGAGCACTGAAGCAGTATTGTCGGAGTGTGCTGGGAAGATGGGTAAGTAGCCGATAATTCCAGTTGGTTCTCACATATATGCTCATCGGTTAGAATCCCAAACATTTCAACGGATTTCGCCGTATTCGCGTTCTTCTGAACTGAGTTCTATTGTTATTGTATTCAGTTCTCAAACTAGCACTTTGTGGTAGACTTCCCATTTTATACTGAAGTTATAAGTGTTGACCCTGTCTATTGAGTGAAAATATGGTAGCAGATCGTCATATATGTGACAGATTTTGTGTGTGAAGACTGCATTTATTCATAGTCGTGCGAATTGACCCAATCTTTCCTGCGAACGTGACGGTCAAATTAGATTTGACATATTCGAAAAGGTGACGTCAACGTTATCCTTGAACCGGAACATCTCGGGGAATAACATGCAGCACAGTGGTTCCCAGTAATTCCTTTAAATAGTCATTCAAATTCAGTGCCCAGTTTGACCGCATAGGCGTTTGATTAGCTTTGCTGTCTAATGAAGTACATTTACTGGCTGCAGGTGACTGTTGACACATCCTTCATTTGCACACTACCGAACTCCACTGGAAGTCATCATTGAGGTGTCTCTGTACTACCATAGGTGGAAGTTTGAGCATGAGTGTTTGCGATTGGCGGTCTATCTGCAATGTGGAAGCAATGTGCAATTTCCTGCTACCTGTTGAACTTAAGAATCCCCATTTTCCTGCTTTTTCATAATTGGATAGAACACGAAATTACGACACTGTCATTTCCGTTCCTTTCCATCTCATTTTACCTTCTCGTAATTGCTTCAGAAGGTGGCGATGGCATGATGAATTCTTCGAATTTGAGTCGGGATTCATTTCGAATTAAGAAAGAGAATCACCAGCTTACAGAAGAGAACAATTTATTGAAAATAAAGATCGATATACTTCTTGATATGGTAGGTTTCGTCTTTGTTAAGATTCATTTGATTTCAGTTTGCAGTTGATTTCTGAAGCTTTATTCGTTCATCATGCTCTAAACTGTGTTATCAAGAACAGGGGCTAAGTTGATCACTGTGTCATCCAGTCATGAAGTTAGTCAATAAGGCAACGGGTTATACATCTTTTCAAGATGTTCTCATCCGCTCTTACGTATGAAATGTATACTGATAATCTGGAAAGTGAGATAAGAAAAAAATCAAACAACGTGTCTCGTTGGTTGGTCTGGTCGGTTTTATATCGAACAGAAACCGATTGGACGTTCTTCTATACTATTCGTGGAAGGTTGAGAATCATTGTATATCTTTTGCATCACCGTCAACATTGAACCAGTAGTTTGGGGCCAAGCTGGATTCAGCAGTTGGACTAAATTCGTCGCACTTCGTAACCTAATTACTATCCCCACAGTTGTTGCCATGTTGGACCCTTGCTCACGGTAGATGATACTGGTGGACCGGATCGGATCAGCTTGGTGGATCATGGTAATCAGGATAACTAGAATTGAGCTGTTTATAAATTTTATGAATGCTTTCCTCAGTCAGGCCAATTAATGTTCCCTCATTCACATCAACAGTTGCCTAATCGTTCGTCCAATTTACAATACTGTATAATCACAAGAGAACAACTAAACAAGCACTCTTTGACTGTGGACTGGATCTTTGTGATTGAGCTGAAAAGGGATGAAAAAATAAGAAGTGAAACTGGCTCACTCTGCTTCAGAGGGAAATTTGGACGTGTTATTTTATTTGAACGGCTACGAAGCAACTCTCCTTCCTTATGTAATTTGAACAGATGATTTGTGAAGGTGCACTTTTTCCCTTCTGTTGATATGCCACTTTGCCCAGTTCTGGGTGCTGCCCTTTATTGATGAATCATTCAGGATAGCCATTTCCTCAAAATGTTCTTCTTAATGACTCAAAGTTGACTCTGAGCGAGTTTTCTGAACAGAACTTCTCACTTTTAGCGAAGAGTTCACACCAGATTTCGTTTCTGTGTGAATGGCACAAAAATGGTATCGCTAGTGTATTGTCATATTCCAACCGGTTCGCGATGTTTTTTCCCTTGTGAAAACCTATTTTTGCATTTCGATAATTCAACACCCAGAAACCAGAACGTACTACACTATTCGGTTTTCTCTGTGAAACAAATAAAAGACTGAGCACTGCTCAGATTATCTATCGGAAACGTATTCTCGACGTACTCATTGCTCAGGATAAAAGTATCCTCAGTATTTCGACGGTTGAACTGTTTGTCACCTACTGTTCGTCATGTTCTAATGTACTTACGGGTATATCCGCCAACAGCGGACCCAGGCAATTCCATCGATTTGCTCATATGAACTGCACATTTAACGCGCAACGTAGAATGGGCTGTTTCAATTGTATTGAAGTAGGAAACCGATCATCCAAACCTGAGCAATTCATTCACAAATATAGTTGGTAAGTTCCAATACTAAAATGTTTTTAAAATCTGAAGAGACGTCTAACGTGTACGTGAATTTCTCTGTGATGATATCCGTCACAGCTTCCTCAGGCTGAAAGCTATCGCGAAAGTATTGAGGCTTACTAGTTTCAGCGTACTTGCCAATCGTTTAGCTACCAAATGATCTGATGAACGCCGTTCATCACGTCAGCGTTCATTCAGTTCGCATCATGGCTAATATCAGCCTTTATATCGGCCGGTTTCACTCTGTCCTTACCGAACGGTTCTATACACGAGTCCCACGCTGCCTGTTAATCAGACTTAAACGTCACATTCGTGTATCGGACTGTATGCACTAATGCGAGACAACAACTGACAGTTTTTCTTAGCCAATGTACTTGAATCGCCCGGTTGGACTCCTCTTGACACGTTTTACAAACAACTATGTACACTGATTGATATTTGTGTGCACATTTACTGATTGACTGGCTTTCGGTTCACCTTGCATACTGCGAGTATAGATGGAATATCGATAACATTTGTTTGCAATTTTGGACTTCAGATAGACACTATAGCCAACTTCTTTCGAAAAGAACCACTAGACTCGAGTTCCCCGCAAGTTGGCCGTCACTCATAGGTGAATGTGATTGAACGTTTAAATACGATAATCTAGCCATATCCTATACACTGGCAGGGATACTTTGGTCACGATGGTTGCTTTATGTAGACGCCGGCCGAAATACAAGTTCCAGTCACCGCACTGACACGCACTATTATCAGAGTCTAAAGACAACATGACTGCAGTCTGGTGTTTCTTTTCTATAGGCGCTATTCAACCTTCACCTGTGAATACAGATATTACAATCCACCGAGTGATGTCCAGTTTTCAGCGAACAACGATCCGGCCACCCTTACCGTTGAATATATTGAACTGCCGTTTTAAATTACCGGAATCACAGGTTTTTTACGTCACGTGCCATTCGCCAATACAGTGGCGATACAATTTCTGTAGGAGTAGCTTACAATGATTGGCAGTGAACCCGAGGTCAACCGGAAGAGTTATCAGTTGTGCGAACGTGTTCACGAGATCATGTTCAATCTACAACCAAATAGTATTCGAGTAAATTCCAGTCTAAACCCTAAACGTTATCCCTACCGACGTTTATCGACTTAGCAATCAACGTTTTACTTAATCAGTATACATTTGGACATTTTTCTGACCGATATAGCTTTTGGCTGAATGAAATAAGTGGTGATACCATAAGGCGATCCTTGAAAATAAATTATCCAGGTTGCTCGGCTACTGCAACGATGTGACTGATCGTTGTCTTTGGTAAATTTGCTGTGCTGTCTTCTTTGTTTGCAGTCGACAGGTTCTATTTGGAAAGAAAACAGTAGTTTTGTTCAGATTTCCCAGCTGGTATTTCTACACATGAAGGCGATTGTTAGTGATGACAGTCTTCAGGGGCATCGTTCAGGAGAGTTCAGTCATAACGGCGAATTCTGGCTTCCTTTGCCTTGAATGTTTTTGTGGTAGACCGGTCAATCTAACAACATTCAACCCACTTGACATTATTCTGTGCTTGTAAGTTTTCTTCATGCCCAGGCGAGATTGATTGTGGATGACAGCTTGCAGATATGAACTGTAGTTGGCTTTAACCGCTTCGTTTCCTGTTGTTATCTGCACTATCTTATTGTCTTCACTAGAGCTGTCCTTATCTCAGTTCTGTCGATCACCAATCATGCGATTATAATTTTGAGCGTCTATTACATCTTGGATGTGTCGCATAGATAAGGTGGGCACATAACCATATATCTAAGTGCAGTAATTACATCTCCGGAACTGCATTGAGCTGGTGCTTTACACTTGCTTGCTTTCTTTTTCCTCGTCGTTCTCAGCACCACCGGACTTAGATAAAAACGGTGGTTACGGCGTCAATATCTTTCGCTGTTCCCACCACTTGACCTTGGCTCCATGCCAGTGTGTCACGTGACTGGCGCCGCCGTTTCGCCGTCCATCCGCCCCTCGTGCTTATCCGCCACACTGTATATGTTCAGGCTGGCCGACTCGGCTTATGCTGTCGATTGTCGGTGTCTTTGCGCATATGCATTGGCTTCTCTGCATCGTTCGTCTGAGTGACCTTTGCCGTGTACCATTCATTCCTCGATTTTCACATGAACTCCGCGTGTCAACCATCACTCCGCCTGACTAAAAACGTAAGCGGAGTACCGTGAACCTTCATACAAAAACAAGGAACATTGCATTAATTAGTATGAGTTTTTCCAGAAAAGAGCAGTATTTTTACTGTCCGCGAACAATCATTAGTCTGACGTATATAACCATTATCCATCCATCACACTGTTCCTGATCAATGTAGATCTCTTCCTGTCAAATTCCTTGTCGCTGTATCAATTCTGTCTCCGTTTTTTTACCGTTCATTTCAGTTGGCCGAGACAACTGCCGAAGTGCACTTACAGGAGAATGAGATTGAAAATCTACGTAATATGTTAAACAGAAAATCGTCGGTTGGTGTCATTCAAGTGTCTTAGTCATCTGGTTTGTCCATCTGTGTTACTGAGAGGACGTCACACTCGCTGACTTCATTACCCTTCCATTTGTGGCTGTGACTTGACATTGTGGGAATTCAATAACTTGATCTCATTGGGTCCTGTAATTTTTCCCCCCATAATTTTTTTTATCTGTGGCCATAATCGCCAATGTATGATTCAGCCTTCTTTCCCGGTTTCTACGCGTCTGTTTAGTTCTCATGAAAGAGACGGTTCAAAAACGACTCGCATGTTCTCCCAGTAGTCAGTCTCTTGCTTATTTTCTGCCTGGGTGTGTAAGCATATTTGTAGTAATCATTTCCACTTTTGTGTATGAGAATCTGAATGAATACTTTCGTTTTCTCTGGTTGTGCCTGTGGTTACTGGTACTTCTTACTTGTGCGTTCGTTCGCTGCAGTCACTGAATGGGTATCAACGGGATGCCACTATTGGTCAACACAGGGTTCAAGCTTAGTTTCTGTTTTGTTCATCTGACCAACGTTTGATTTTTGCTATCATGTTTACGTTCGAAAATGTCACAGATAACGTGAGCATCAGAGTTTGAGCAAAACTTTTTAATTCCTGTTTGTTTTGTCGTTGACATAAGCTCAATCAGGCCTGTGCAGATGTTCAGCGACTGCCGATGTCTTTGGAGCACTGGTGAGTTGTGTTAAAAATTCGTTACGTTTCGGAACGAAATCAAAAGCAAAACGCATGATACACAGCCAGTTTTTGTTTACTGAGTTTCTATCGGTTGTTTTAGAGACAAGATGCATCAGTAAAATCAAGAATTACAATTGGTGCCGACGCCGTGGCTTTCCTATTGGTCGGCTCCGCTTCGCCTGTAACTCGTTTGCTTCAAGGCGTGACGCACTTAAACAACTTGTTTCACTTCGGTGCTCGTGTTAACAAAGTCCGACGCTAGGGAACTTGCTATACCAATTGGTCGTCGTGCTAACACGCTAGCCTGCTCGCGTTATCGACACTGATTGACCATAGCCTTCTGTGAGTCGCCGGTGGGCTTCGTATCGCTGCATTTGTCCAATCTATTTCAATTTCAGCTTGTGCTACAAGCACCCGGTTTGCCGGTATCTTCGAGATTCTGCCAGCCACTGAATGCAGGACTTCCGTCGTCTCAGCTGTGTCTTACATATACCTATCCGTCGTGTGTCGATTGCTGGGTTGCTAGCGAGCATTACTTCAAACCGGTGGTCGGTGCACGACCCGGCTTGAAGGCATGGAAAATGTAAGGCACTCACGGTCGTGTGGCTGGGGTTAAAAAGACCAAGCTCCTTGATAAACGTAATGGATGTCATTGTCAGACTCATTCGCCGTCTCTTTTTCGAAGCCTCAACGAAGTGTTCCTGCTTATCAGCACTAATGCGGTTAGTTGGTTTTGAACACTGACATTATTTGCTTGAAACACATGATGCTGTCGGCCACTGGAAAATTAACATTCTTCAAAACGTTTACAGGGTGATCTCAGTAGCTCGGAAGAATCACTTGAGAGCCTGGATAAATCTTCTGCTCTTTCGATCACATTAGGTAGTGTGTAGTCAATATAAGAAGCTCACTCTGCCCGATCGATTAGAAACCAGTTTTTCTACATGAAGATGCAACAGAGTGGTTGTATTGCCTCGAAGTGGAAATCTTCCGCCCACACCAATTCCTGTTATTTGAAAATCAATATACTATGAAGAAGTATAGCTAATTTTCTGTTTTTAAAAAATCTGTATTTGTCAGTTAGACGTCAATCGAGAGGTAAGTTAGAACATGGTTATCATGGTATCTGATTACCATTTAATGAGTTCAATAGAAATTGGTGTGGTTTTCAACTGCGCCGCCTAATCCAAGCACGCCTTTGTGCACAAAAAGCCTACTACATAGCTCAAATACAATTGCTAATTTAGTCAGCATTCTCTTGCTTTCGGTGGCCTGTTTGCAGCTGCAGCAGATCTCAAGATGCTCTTACAAGTTAAGATTCTGAACTGAGAATAAAATGAGCTGCTACTCCTGAGATGAACAGTCTGATTTCTCGAACGACAACCTGAAAAATACTAGCAGAAGGCTCAGCTACTACCGGAGCCATACTGTAATGGATGTGACTGACATTGTCTCCTTTTGCTGTGCAATCTTTACCATTCTAATGTCCTGTACAATTGATACATGCGACTAAACAACATACGTTTTATGTTATTGTGTCTGATAGTGCCTTGCGATTCTTGCACATTTGTTAGTTATTCTATATGGTGCAATCCAAATTACATTTGGCGTCGCGCTTTCGCACCATTTATTATAATGATTACTGATATGGATCAAGTATGCATTAATTCAAATGCTCGATAAGCGGAAGATTATTTGGAAAGGTTTGACATTCGGTGCTTCACAAAACCTGGTTTGGATGAAAAGTAGTAGGTTGCTTTCCGTCTACGTTTCATCAGCATGGGAACTTACGCCTTTGCCAAAAACTTAGCTTTCCCGGATTCACCAATCAATGGCTTCTATCCGACGTTAAAGAAGACACTCTTCCAACACTGGTGAATTTTGTGGCATTTGGAAGAGCCAAGTTCAATGTGCTGATTCCGACAAAATCTTAATCGATTCTTGATTTCGTTCTGCAATTGCAAGAACAGGCAGCTAAGTGTGAATACGGTACTCAGATAGAGGATCAGCTACGCGATCGATTGCTTGGTGGTATTAAATTGACAGAGTTACAACAGAGGCTTCCTTTGCATCGCGATCAAAGATTCCAGATTATTCTCAAAGTATGTGAACAGCATGAGGATGTAAAAGAAGCTACGAAGACTGCTAAGGTTGTTCTATGTAATTATTCCAAAGGCAAAAATCCAAAACCCTGATGAGGCAACACATTCAAGCTGCGTATTGATTTCCGTGTGCAGAGGTCATTCGTTTAGTTTTTCAAGGGGCGTAACGCAAACTCAGTTCTACAACGATTAGACATCTTGTGGACGTAATCATTCCCGATATCTGTGTCCACAAAGGCAAAGCGCTTCAGTTGTGGCAACGTGGGTCATACCCACTCAGTATGTGAGTCTAGACGTTTGTCACATAACCACAAATTCGAAAGTACGATCATTGATCAATGACATTCCTATTCTTTCTGAATCTATTTTGGACCAAAACACTTCCATGTCTTAAAAACATTAGTGTCTGCTTCCGGCAAGTCAAAATTTTATTGTTGACACCGGTAGTGTTGCGTCAAAAACCCCGCATTCAGAACTAGCCCTATGTTATCTTGGTGATGTTCTGCAGCCCATACAAGTTAACATTCGTGGTACTACTAGGCATCCACTGTCCGTGTAGGCTGCATCACCGTATCGATGAAGTGACCCAAATTAACCCCTATTAATTGTCAATTTATAGTTTCAAATTCAGAACTTTCTATACATGGACTTGAAGTTTTACGACTACCACATTCTGACATTTCTCTTCCGACATCAGTGAACGACGTTGACATTAAGCAACTTGCACTAGACTAATTAAGGCCGCAGAAGGAATGCAAACACCGAGGGTAAAATACGGATCTACGGGAGACCCAGACCTTAAGAGACGAATCATTCCACCAGCTATCTGAGAACCTGTGCGCAGAGTTACAACTCATTAGCAGTAGTCGAATAATAACGCCTCCTAACTCGGCGGTTACAATATTGATTCAACGTTCGCCGCATTAGGTCGATTTTTCACCAGGTACGCAATTATCAGACGAAAAAGGCAAAAGGCCGTTGAGAAAAGAGACTGAATGTTTATTTCACGAAATGCGCAAGTTGCCTCTGATAGCGCTATAAACGGCAACGACACGCGAATTACCTGGAGAGGCTACAGATCGGCGGTCGACGAGTGAGTAAACCGGAAGAAGCGTGACGTGTGTTTCAGGTTCGCGCCACAGTCACATGACATGCAGACAAACAATCGGACGGCATACATCACGCGAACTTTCCCAATAGTCTAGGTACAATATGCAACTATGATTTTTGGAACTATTTTGCACATCGAACCGCAGGCAAGCTGGGGAAATGTTCAGGTCGCTACACAACTCCCTCCCTAGAAGGGTACTGTGACAACAACCCTTCGATCCTGATGAGGATAACTGGGACCAGCCACCCTTGGCCTGATCTGGTTCAAGGCGTACTAGCTGATATCCAGTCAGCCTGCGATTGGTACGACAATCCCCAGACGCCGTAGATGGAGGAGCACTAATGCTCACAGTTCCTAGCGAGCTCCCACTCAAGTATCCTGCCTCAAAGGTGTCGAAACAACCGTAAAAACGAATGAACGTTCGAGGCGGGGTATCCGTGGTACGTTCAAGCATGACATCTTATACGGAATCGAGGATGATCGCGATCGACGATGCCACACGTCATGCCAGCGTCGGATAAGACATGCGACAGATAATGAAACGAAACTGGTTTAGTATCAGTACGAAAATGAATGACGTACTCGACCAAATTACACAGCGAATAGAACATTCAAAATAAATAAGCAGGGCAAACGCAACGGCTTTTTTAATTTGAGGACGGTTTTTCGTCTTCTTTTTGTTGTGTCGAGACATAGGACCCTATGGTTCTACGATACGCTTCGGCCAGTGTACTTTGCGACCAGAACGAGTAGTGACCGATGACGAAGGCCTATGTGTCGGTGGTTCCGGGACAGGCTCATCCGTGCTGCTGATGGGAGAGTCAGCAAGCATGGACTGGGTGACATGCCAGGAAATAGCTGGATATCAGCCCTTCGGAGCTGATACGTGGCGATGAATTTTAGCCTGTTGGCAGACTAAACAAGCGCGCGCCTAGTTTTCGGCGTATTTTTGCATACCGGGCCAAGCGTACCTAACGAGAATGAGCTTGGCCGTGGCCCGGATGCCAGGATGGGCGATGTTGTGTAGCGTGTCGAACACGTCATCGGAAAAAGATAGGGACTAGTGGATGTCCAGTGGAGGTATCGCAGAGGATAGTGCCTGCAGACGCCGGCAAAGACTGATCAGTCAGACGTAGAGCTTTTTGTTGGAAGGAAGCGCGGAAATCATTTCCCGAACGTTGTGCGTCGGTCATGGCGTTTAAGTCGATTGAGTCGTGACCAACTAGTGCCGACACTCGAGATAAAGCGTCAGCCACAACGCTGTCGCTGCCAGAAACGTGGCATACATCAGACGTAAATTGGGATACGAAGTCCAAATGTCGAACTTCGTGGGGCGAAGTTCTTTCAGATCTACTGCGGAAGGAAAAAATCAACGGTTTGTGGTCGGTGAAAATCACAAGCTGGTTTCTATCGAGGACATGTCGGAAGTGACGAACAGCCGAGTAAATTGCTAACCATTCACGACCGAACGTGCTATACCTTGTTTCAGCCGGAAGTAAACGTCTGGAACAGAAAGCGAGCGGTTTCCAGAGTCCATCGACGAACTGTTGAAGTACGGCACCGATTGCGGTGTCTGGCGCGTCATACTTATACTATACTTATTTCCGCGGCTGAGTTGAAGTGGTGCAACATGACGGCGGTGGTTAATGCATCCTTAATTCTATCGAACGATTCGATGACTGTCGCTGATAACGGCCGCGGAGTAAATCAGTTAAAGACTGCATAAGCTGAGCGCAGTGTGGAATAAACCGACTATAGTATTTGACCATCCCGTTGAATCGACGAATAGGAGCGAGAGTTGTAGGACGGCGAAAATCGCGTATCACTCCTACATTATCAGTCAGCGGTCGAATGCCGTGCTGGTCAATGTGGTGCCCTAGATTCCTTATTGCTGGCTGTTCACAAACTCACTTTTCCGCATCATCCGTTTTGTCAAAAGTCGCTAATCCGTCGAAGAGCTGTCTTCGGTGAATCTGGTGTTCTTCTACAGAAGCGCTTGCAACTAATAGGTCATCGAAATAGGAGTGTGACGTCGTCGACAAAAAGTTGAAACGTTTGTGCGGCGTTTTGCAAACCAAACGGCATACGTAGAAACTCGAATAAACCGAATGGTGTGATGACGGCTGTCTTAGCGACATCCTCGTCCACTACCGGGATCTGGGGGTATGCGCGCACCAGATCAATTTTCGAGAATACACGGGTACCATGGAGGCTAGGCGTGATGTCCTGTATTTGCGAGATCGGGTACCGTGGCGTTGTTGAGCGAACGATAGTCCCTAGAAGGACGCCAATCGTTCCACGCTTTAGGGACCATGCGGAGTGGAGTGGCCCAAGGGCTATTGGACGGGCGGATGATTCTGAGCTCGAGCATGTGCTCAAACTCAGCGCGGGCTATTTCTCGCTTGTGTGGTGTCAACCTGCGAGCTTTGGCGAACACCGACGGGCCTGTGGTGACTGCGTGGTGCCTCGTGGAACGTGTGACGGCAGGCATAGTGCTTTGATACACGGGACTGATTGATACCTTATCGGTCAAAATCCCGGCAACAGTGAGCTTTGTCGTTTGGTCGACTAGACAGTGTCGTCTGGAATTTATCAAAGAAGTGCTGGAAAAGATCGATGCCGATAATCGCCATTTGGACGTCGGCAATCGTGAAGATCCAGCAGGAAGGCCTACGAGTCCTAAATTAATTGTCCGAGGGCGCTCTCCTTTTCTTCTCCGAATCAGAGATTCACAGCTTCAACGATAGGCTCCGTAAATCTATGACTACTGGTTGATTCCACATTAACCAAGTTAAGGACCTTCGTTATCCTAATCTAAAATATTGTTATGCACAGGCCGGTGATTATGCGTAAACTTTGTTGCTTTACATAACCATTTTGCATGCATAACTAATCAGGATCGTTCAGCATACACGAGCATTGATTTGCTAAGTTTTCGCATGGCCAGCGTAAAGTCGAATTTTAAACCACAATATGTTTGGCAGAGCATTTGATCGACTATCAGATATACCTATCGCCGAGAGTCCTTATGCTCACTGACGATTATGTCCGATCCAGTTTTTGATGAGTTGATACAATTCCGTAGGTCAAGTTAGCATGAATTTTGCACACAAGCTACCGGAGTGTAGTTATTCGACAAGTGTGACACAAAGTATCAATTGACATTTCCAACACAGGTAAGGGAGTGTATGGTGCACCGAGCTGAAGGTTCTTATTCACAAAATCCAAGGTCAAGTGATACGAAGTTATTATTGAATAAATGTGTGGTTTCACTGGTTCAGTTTTTCCAGAAGGCTTTTATCGAGCGA
Organism: Paragonimus westermani; assembly: GCA_008508345.1. Lineage (NCBI taxonomy): Eukaryota > Metazoa > Platyhelminthes > Trematoda > Plagiorchiida > Troglotrematidae > Paragonimus > Paragonimus westermani. Next base: position 44,178 of record QNGE01004233.1, read on the forward strand.
ACCTAAACAGACTAACAGCAATGTTCAAAAGTCAGTTGGTAGCGGTAATTACTTTGTGTGATAAGCGATTTGTAAAACGACGATTAACAGAACTCTTGCATTCATGAGGTCGGAATTTGAAATTCAGGTGCACAGTGGCCTAGGAGCACAACCGTGTGATGTGAGAGAGACTAAGCTTGGAAGGTTTCTCTGCTCCGTGAACGTGATAGGTGACCGATACGCCTCAATCCAATGAAGTAGTTGTAGTCTGCTTAAACTGTTGACAGTTACAACAAACTCACCATCTGTCGTTTGGATGTGATCAATTGAACACCCGCAAACACGTTTACTTCATGGCCATGGAAACCGCTTTCCAACACAGTCGAGTGGTTGAAGTTGGAGATGGTATACGTGACAATGGCTGTCACAGAATAACTTCCGGAGTCGGATTTGCAATCGACACACTGATGCTACACACCTCTTCAGGAAAAACCGCCATGCGCATCGACTATTTCTTTGTCTATCACACTATCTCCGACATCGTGTTGATTTACTGAACACAGTCATGATCGCTGTTTTCTCTCAGATTCCGAATCGTCATTGCCATTCACGTGTGAATTGAAGACATCTACCCCACGAAAGGTGTACCTGATACCGACAGTGGCCTCGAATCACGTTGCCAAAGGAGGAAAGAGAGTAAACAGTAACTGAAGACTGCAGAATGACTTATTTCACAGCTGTTCCACAAGAAAGCATGCTATAAAGATGATGGGAGAATCGGAATGTGGTGTAAGGGAAGGACTATATTCGGTTCGAGTTTATTACTCAGAGTTGCATGGAAAAGTGTACGAGTGGTACCATCGAGAGATAAATGCTCCTGTTGCTGGCACTCTGTTGTAAAAGAAAACAGCAGAGTTGACGAGAACGTCGATTCAACGGGATGGTCAAATACTATAGTCGGTTTATTCCACACTGCGCTCAGCTTATGCAGTCTTTAACTGATTTACTCCGCGGCCGTTATCAGCGACAGTCATCGAATCGTTCGATAGAATTAAGGATGCATTAACCACCGCCGTCATGTTGCACCACTTCAACTCAGCCGCGGAAATAAGTATAGTATAAGTATGACGCGCCAGACACCGCAATCGGTGCCGTACTTCAACAGTTCGTCGATGGACTCTGGAAACCGCTCGCTTTCTGTTCCAGACGTTTACTTCCGGCTGAAACAAGGTATAGCACGTTCGGTCGTGAATGGTTAGCAATTTACTCGGCTGTTCGTCACTTCCGACATGTCCTCGATAGAAACCAGCTTGTGATTTTCACCGACCACAAACCGTTGATTTTTTCCTTCCGCAGTAGATCTGAAAGAACTTCGCCCCACGAAGTTCGACATTTGGACTTCGTATCCCAATTTACGTCTGATGTATGCCACGTTTCTGGCAGCGACAGCGTTGTGGCTGACGCTTTATCTCGAGTGTCGGCACTAGTTGGTCACGACTCAATCGACTTAAACGCCATGACCGACGCACAACGTTCGGGAAATGATTTCCGCGCTTCCTTCCAACAAAAAGCTCTACGTCTGACTGATCAGTCTTTGCCGGCGTCTGCAGGCACTATCCTCTGCGATACCTCCACTGGACATCCACTAGTCCCTATCTTTTTCCGATGACGTGTTCGACACGCTACACAACATCGCCCATCCTGGCATCCGGGCCACGGCCAAGCTCATTCTCGTTAGGTACGCTTGGCCCGGTATGCAAAAATACGCCGAAAACTAGGCGCGCGCTTGTTTAGTCTGCCAACAGGCTAAAATTCATCGCCACGTATCAGCTCCGAAGGGCTGATATCCAGCTATTTCCTGGCATGTCACCCAGTCCATGCTTGCTGACTCTCCCATCAGCAGCACGGATGAGCCTGTCCCGGAACCACCGACACATAGGCCTTCGTCATCGGTCACTACTCGTTCTGGTCGCAAAGTACACTGGCCGAAGCGTATCGTAGAACCATAGGGTCCTATGTCTCGACACAACAAAAAGAAGACGAAAAACCGTCCTCAAATTAAAAAAGCCGTTGCGTTTGCCCTGCTTATTTATTTTGAATGTTCTATTCGCTGTGTAATTTGGTCGAGTACGTCATTCATTTTCGTACTGATACTAAACCAGTTTCGTTTCATTATCTGTCGCATGTCTTATCCGACGCTGGCATGACGTGTGGCATCGTCGATCGCGATCATCCTCGATTCCGTATAAGATGTCATGCTTGAACGTACCACGGATACCCCGCCTCGAACGTTCATTCGTTTTTACGGTTGTTTCGACACCTTTGAGGCAGGATACTTGAGTGGGAGCTCGCTAGGAACTGTGAGCATTAGTGCTCCTCCATCTACGGCGTCTGGGGATTGTCGTACCAATCGCAGGCTGACTGGATATCAGCTAGTACGCCTTGAACCAGATCAGGCCAAGGGTGGCTGGTCCCAGTTATCCTCATCAGGATCGAAGGGTTGTTGTCACAGTACCCTTCTAGGGAGGGAGTTGTGTAGCGACCTGAACATTTCCCCAGCTTGCCTGCGGTTCGATGTGCAAAATAGTTCCAAAAATCATAGTTGCATATTGTACCTAGACTATTGGGAAAGTTCGCGTGATGTATGCCGTCCGATTGTTTGTCTGCATGTCATGTGACTGTGGCGCGAACCTGAAACACACGTCACGCTTCTTCCGGTTTACTCACTCGTCGACCGCCGATCTGTAGCCTCTCCAGGTAATTCGCGTGTCGTTGCCGTTTATAGCGCTATCAGAGGCAACTTGCGCATTTCGTGAAATAAACATTCAGTCTCTTTTCTCAACGGCCTTTTGCTTTTTTCTTCTGATAATTGCATACTTTCGAATAGCGACTTAGTGCGACGAGCACTAACTTGGTGAGCCCGACGGAATCGTTAAGCCCTTTCGAGTAATTTTTTTCCCAACAGGTTTACCTTTTCTATAACTGTGGTTTACGATTTTTTGAAATATTTATTTTACCCATTCATTCTTTTAGAAATCTGTTTATTTTCGATTCCGCTGTAATAGAGGTTCAATCTCGTTTTGTCAGACGCTTGGGTCATTGCATCAGCCGTACCGTTTGCACCCTTTGGAGAGAATAATCCTAAATCGTGGATTGCTCAGTTAGAAGCCACATTCGCTCTACGGCAAATCAGTTCAGAGCTAACCCGTTTTCATCACGTACTTGCGGAACTGCCACCTCAAGTCATTCACGATGTGTACGATATTCTGGAGTTACCGGACTCCACGAAGCCCTACAAGCAACTCAATGCAGCCATGATTAAGCGCGTTGGCTTGTGCGATCGCCAGCGCATTTCTCAGCTTCTCACTTCGACCGGGCTCTGTGACTGTAAGCCATCGCAGCTTCTTCGCATATGCAGCGGTTAGCAGGCACGACCCACATGGAAGAGGTTCTACGTAAGGAAATGTGTTTACACCGACGGGCAATAAAGTATATTCGCAAATTTGGGTATATGGGTTATCAGTTGAGATACATTAGATTTTACATTTCCTTCCTCTCATACGTGCTGTAGTTTTTCGTGCACTCAGTTGACCGGTTCACGTCGAAGCCTTCGCACGTGTGGGTAGTGCTGCACCCTTTTTTCGTGGCTGGCACGTTCGACTAGCCAGCCAGACATTGTCCTGGCTTTGTTTTCGCCGATTGGTGCAAGACTGTCTTTTTTCCAGACTGGTTTCTTCAGCTGCCTAACGTTTCCTGCTTGTTTTGCAATGCAGTCGTATAGCGTGTATCGCAGTTCCTTCGTTCTTCCTACTGCAATGCTCCGTCATTCTTTACACTGTTTCCAAGCCGCGTGACTCGGCCGTCAAGTCAATCGGGTCTACGGTCCAAACCATTGAACTTCAGGTCATCTCAAAGTAAGGCTCCAACCGGGGCATCGTTATTTATCTCACGTTACCGTTAATGAGTTGGTTATTACATCGTCTAGATGCGAGACGTGTCAGTTCGCTCCGGTGCGCGCCACTAGCCACAGGAAAGGGGGATGTGCAAGCTCATTGTCATCTTCCAGCCGTATATTTTGACTCATTCAGTCCCGTAATATCGGACGATTGCTAAACATCTTTTTGATAGCGTCAACTGTCGCCAAAAAACTGTTGACACTGTCTGGTTTCAGGTGAGCTGTCTTAATGAACTATACAGTGGGAGCTCTCGCTCAAGCTGGATAAGTGCGCACGACTCAACGTACTCCTTAGGAGGGATTCGGTTGAACTGAAAGTACCTAGGCCTTGGGGTTCAAATCAATGTCCTCAAAGTGACTGTCCGATGTCAGTGTTACTTGCGAGACGAGCCGTTCACGCCATCAACTGAAGAGGACGTCGGCGTATAGTGCTCCTGTAACCCTGATGTCCTCATGTATAACGTTATCGTAGAACCGCAAGTGGGTTGTTGCTTCCAGGCTTGGAGCTCTTGCTTAATCTGTGATACTAGGACGTTAATGATAGTCCAGTACCCATGTGCAATGGCCTCACAAGTATTTATTTGTATGAATAACCTAGTGCACTAAAACCGAAAGCACTTTTCTCTTGATGACGAGTCCGTCTTAGGGAGAAATCTTAGGTGGCAGAGAGGATTTCAAAAGCAAGCAAGCTGTCATCTACCGGTAGCAGAAGCACGGCACTAAATTTTCATTAAAAACGACCGAAACAAATGTTGGGGATATTTTCTTTCATGAAAAAAGTGAATGCTTAGGTCAGACTGCCTGCGGAAGTGATCTCAGTTATGATGGTTGTGAATGTCAAGCATTAACTTGACAGGTGCTGGCCGGAAGATGAGTGACAGTAGAGCAAGTGTAAAATCAGCTGGTAAAAGATTTTGATTTTTTTGATCTGGTCTCATCTTCCTCCTTCTTGCCTCATCGCTAGTTATCCTCGTCAATCTGTTCACTCTCAACTGTTCCTTTCTTCTGGGCTACAATTAATTTTTGGCTGACCATAGTATCTTTTCTCAACTCTAGTCAGTAGCACAGGAATCAAGCGTGTGGTTAAAACAGAGAGAAATTAGCTCTGACAGAAATATTGTGTACTGACAGCTGACCGTTGCAATCTGCAAATGAGTTTTAACCTCACCATTTTCATTTGGTTGTGGTTGTTTAATCAATCCTTGCTAGAACTCATTCGTACAAAATCAATGCTGAACAAATGTCATTTCCTTTGTGCTTGTTGCATTACGGTGGGACCCTCGGAGCTAACAGATTCAGGTGGGTAGACATAATTTGCAATCAACCGTATGTCTTATGGATCGAACCAAACTTGAGTACACAAATCTTGTTTGAGCTCGTGATTCGTCATGGCTTCGTTGGTTCCGTGCACAGCAACTAGCAACACGATTAGGTCGAGTCATGAGAGTAGAATATGAAGTTAAGTGAAGTGAATGTTTGGTATAACTAGGCACTGTGGACATCGTCTGCAGTTGTGTTGCCTTCACTCGTAGTTGCTACCACCAAGACAGTCCCCAAGGTTGAAAATCAGACTGACTAACCAGATGATCTTTACGCACAGATAGCACGAAATGACCATATCGAATTTGGCAAACCTGCCATAATAATAAGAATAGGAAAGGCATCGTGTAAGATGAAGAACGAGAGAAGTGTGGACGAAAAACAAAACAGGTTACACTGACGCACACAGAAATTCAACACACAAGCACCGTTGACTCATATTCCTCGCCAGACCAGACAACTCCTCATTATTACACTTCACACTCCAGTCAACAATGTCCTGATGAAGCGAGCTTCAGTGTGAACACTTTTACACACTGAAACCAATAGACATACTGACAACCAGGTTGTCGATTCCGTCTTAATCCAACACTCAACACTTGCTTAACGGTCATTTGATATTCGTAACATGAGAACAAGCCAACGAGTTCTGAAACAATACCACTAAATTCATGGGTCGCCAGAGTCCATCCGTCCTGAAAATACACCCCCATTACTGACACTGTTTCCATCACACTCTGCCGCTAATAATTCGGTGATAACGATGGTCAAAAACCGACACACTCTGAACGTCCTCCATGTAGACGGACCAGGTTTCGGAGCATACTATGAGACCACCCTAACAGTGGCATAGTATACTCAGCCTTCTGCAGGACTGAAATCATACAAACGCAAAGCAATGATTACGGGACCCAATAACAATGCGATATCCACGCTGCTTGAATACCATTGGTCGTAGACAAATGATCGATCAGGAGGCGGCAGAGCAATGATGGACAAAACCACCTGTGCGTCAATGGAAATAGGTGAATGTCTCACTAATCAGAACAGCATGGTTAATCTTAGGACCTTGGCAAAAGAGCTTGGCCACAACAGTCACCAAATAAGTAATAATTTACCATCGGAGGAGAAAATGGTACAATTAGGTTTCATCTAACGTAAGTGCTCTTCCAGACTATTTGTTAGTAATTCTTTTTTCCGTCCAACATTGGCGTTGTTGGATTCCAGCGCGAACCGCTCGAGAAATCCTACGGAGCAGTCGGTTCCCTGGATCACTCAATGGATCCCGTAGACATGGAGGTTTACCAGAGTTCAAATGTGAAATTTTCGAGCTCCTGGCATGTCTTCCTAACTCACTTGGTAGGGCGCTTTACTCGTTTTGGGTGTGCTGATTTCTGCCGCTGATACGAATCCAGCCTAAGCCCACATTTTTCACATTTGGGTATCTTCTGAACTAAATAACCTGCAAAACCATTTGTTAGTAATACGGACTGATTTGTTGCAGTAGAATGTGACATGGCAACTAAGTCGGCCACCTCCAAGTTGGACAAAGTGTCACGCTACTTGAATGAGACAAAATGCACGCTTAGTGTAGGTTCAGAAGTTTATGTTTGTGAAAACAGAACAAGTCGCGGTTTCTCGGGCGGAGATGGGTTGACTTGAGAAGTCCCACTCGAAACCTGCGGTTTGAAATGAACCTAACCCACAAAGTAGTGGCACAAAGCGCGTAGTTCGCACCTCATTGGGAGCCAGTGCCTCACTGTCCAGGATGCCCGATTTACCCTGCATGGGGTTGCAACAGAAACGGCGAAATATTTCAAGGATTCATCAAGGAAGACGGATCTGGTGCGAGGTATCTGCCTAGCCAAGAAGCCAGAGGGTAACTTGGTTCTTGCGACATCCACCTTCCGTTCGTGGATGCCGGTGACCAAGTTTTTGTGTGCTTTCCGAATTGGGATCCGACTGTTCAAGGTAGCCGGTGCACTTTTCCTACCCGTTGGGGGTTGTTGATTGCTGTGATGACCCATACTCCCTTCTCAAAGTTCGTTCATGGTTGGCGGCGACCGAAGATGTCCGTATCGTGTGGACAGCACTCTAGGAGAATGGAACGTTGTCCAGGAGCTCGTATGCTCTCGTTCGGACATCCTATCGTTGTCTGAAAATCCTTCGCTTTCAATAACCGACTTGTCAGCGAAATGGCTTCGAAGATTGTTCACGTGTGACACGCATCAGTACCCAGTATGAAAAATTTCCGCACACCAAAACCAAGACTGTCACTGCGTATCTGTGACTATTGGAATCAAACACAAAACTGCTGTGACGTTGGTACGTCGCAAACATATTGGTTCTTGAATGTGTTCCCACTGCAGATGTTCTAAACTGAACAATGCAGAAGTTGGGAAAATGCTTTCTTCTATCGAGGTGAACCCAAAATCTACCACGTAATGTGTATAAATTAAACTAGATTCTGACTCACCTAGTTGCTGTTTTCATATTTATTGTGCTGTAATTAGCCCGGTGATCAAACACAGAAAACAAGTCTTGTTCGCTACTCTGTCATTCTCACGCCTAGATTCAGAGTATTGAAAGGAATCTGTCGATCCCACCTGCGGACACGATCTTCTTGGAAGTCCGATTACGTAGAAATTTTTGTGCAGTATCATGTTGTAGGACGCATTAGAGGTTGGAAGGGAACCAATCAGGCAGTCAACATGAAAACTCACTTTCCTACGAGAGATGGAGGGATTTTACGACCTATCGTACACACTTCCTCCCGCGACCCAGGACTCGAAATATGGTTAGCAGGGTGCTAAGCCCTGAGTTCGCAGCCAAGGGGGTCCCCACAGGCAACTTATGAAGATGTGCTTACGACCCTTCGATCCTCGAACCACAACAGCTGATCTCTAAATGAACGAACAAGTAGTTGCATGTATACGGACCTGCCGTTGCTGTTCTTTTTAGGTGAAGTCTCTGTCCATACAGCAGTCGTGCTTGAAAGTCAGCCTCCCCATCCAACTTTCTCGTGATTGTCATTTACACGAGAGCCTCAGCGGACGTAGTTGAATTTGACAAAGACGGTTACAGTCAATCATGAATATTCTCAGCACCGTTTAAGTCGGGTGAGAACTCGCAGTTCCCGGATACCTCGGTGGAGATTTATAACTTGTAATGACGAGAGAATCAATCTACTTGGTTTCCACACACGGAATTCGTGTTGACTTGACCTTTGACAAACAGTGGGCGATGATCCCTGACAGATTCGGGTGCATTTTCAACAAAGGATGTGTTATACAGAACGGAACACAAAATGGAAGTACTTGTCAATACGTCGAAAAGAGCTTTATTATTGTGTCATAGTCCACAGGTTGCAGTAATGTGACTTCTTCTTCACGCAGTACACACATTAGACAGGTTGATCTGTACTTTTAAACTGAATCTGATCGATGATCCATGGGATATACGTGCTCGACAGGAATACAAAGAATACATAAAGTACAGTCCTACAGGAGAGTTCAAGGACATCTAGAGAAGAAAATTAAATAAAACGAGTTCAACTCTCATTAATGCGTCTTTTAGGACCACGCCGAATTTTTACATCAAAGTTGCGGTGCGGAAAAGAAGCGGCAAGTGCTACTAGTCTCTTCCAGAAGCATATCATCCAAAGTGATATTATGGTCGCATCGTGAGAGTTTTAGGGTATTCTTCGTTGACACTAAAGTCGGGCGACTTCTTGTTGATTACCAAATTATTTCACACGCGCTAACTCCACAAAAATCGCCCAACAGAACGTGCGTCCTGACCTTTTAGGCAGTGAAAATATCCTTACAGATTCGTAGTTTCACAGCTTTGTTGTGAAGTGCAACCGTGTTAGGAATCATTAGTGAATTTTGAATAAGCTAACCGATGTTCCCTCACACAAGACGTGGATCGTCGTCATTCAATGTCAATGGCGTTCCACAGGTTACATTTGATAACTTCTCACTGCGTGTGGATGACCTTAAAATCTGGAACCGCCATCGTTACAGAATTCTTCAAGCTGTCATCACTGCTACTAAGCGGTGATTATAGGAGAGGCGTTACCACATCAGTGGCAACAAGTGTGCATATATGCCGCTTGGTGGAAATCGCGGAAACTTGTTCACAACACATAATCCTTAGAAAGTTGTGATGGTTTCCAAAGTAAACCTAAGAATTTGACTGTCGTGCAACGTGTTCTCATCTTTCAAAAGAAAACCCGACATTTTACGCAAACCCGGTGATTAAATTCTTCGACATTTATATGGGTTTCAGCCACCTCCGTAAAAATATGGTTCGAACCGGATTCCTCGTCATCCTGCGTAGTAATGAACGTTGGGATTGTTTGTGCACCCATAAATATTTTCTATCTATTATCTATATGATGAGCAATTTGTGTACATTGTTTGCGAAACTTTCCCTATTATTCTGACACATGGTCATCATATATTTGAATCCCACATGCAATTCTTCACACACACACACATCTGTTTCCTGCCCATATCCACCCAGAATGTGCGTCCCATCTGTCTATCTGTCACCGCGATTACGTGGATTTATCACAGTGACGTATAAATTGGCAAGCGACTCAGCGATCGACCGATTGCTGACCGATGGGACGTATTCCAATCTGACTTATCCCTGGCACCAGCCATTCTGCCAAGAAATTGTTAGTTCCATCTCCAATGTGATCTTCAGTCACTATAGGTTGTTAGTCCGCTCACTGAACAGGTACATTTTGCGAGTGAATTTGACCACAAGTTAGTCCGCATGCTGGGTGAACTCATTGTCCACTAATTCTCGAGGTACACTACTTCGAACCCACGAGGTTGTAGCCAGTGAAAATTGACAACCTCAACCGGAGGACATTCACGTTCGGCGATGTGTTTGGTTCTTCGCATGCCGAGTTACCAGCGAAACAGGACGGTTGTTTCAGTGGATGGGTTTCGAAATTTGTCCATTCGGATCCCCGTAGATAATCCTCACCAGATGATGTCAAACAAGGTCTCAGCAGGTCGAAAAGCGTTGGTTTGAGTGTGAGCATTATGACCTGTTTGAAATATACTCTAATCAGATTGTTAACTTGACCAAAGAATGAGCCATAGGCTTTTAACATATTTTTACAGGTTTGCTAGGTTTGGCAGACAATTTTTCAGTAAAGCCTATAACACTGACTGAGTCGCGCTTGCAGAAAGTGAGTTGGAGTACAGACAATAAAACATCGTGTGTTAAATTTATCGGCCGTCCTTTGGTTTAGCCACCTCCGTTTTGCCAACAGAAGGAAGTAAGAACGATGGCAAATAGGGTTTTAGTAATTACGGCCTTCTTGTTACACCCCAGTTCTCCAATCTGCTTAATCAAGTTTCAGTTTATTCCAATGAAGTAATTGTCCCTAATTTTCAAACGGTTAGTTACGATTTGCTGCTTTATATCTTGAACAAACTGGGCGTCTGGCATGTGAAGCTCAGTAGATTTAGTGATACTGTCGGTTGGTCACTTCCCGTGTTCCACGTGTAAACTTCGCTCGAATACGATCGAATTCTCCACCTTCATCTTAGTTTTGCTTACCCGTAAAATATGTCGTAGGTTCACCTATGCATGGTTACATCTAGGTCGATAATAGCTCGCGTATCCATTGGCAAAAGAACAAACAGGACCTTCGATTTCAAGCCGATCTCACTGAGTTCGGGGAACATAGGCTCATAGCCTCGCACACGCGAATCAACGACTGGATCACAATTACGACACAAAAAGGAGCCAGGCTCAAGTTACACCTTGTACCTCTAAATTAAAGATTGGTTCAACCATTTTTCACTCAGGCAGATGACGCTACTAGTTCCTCAGTTCACTGAAGACTTGCTAGATCCGTCTCTTGTACTTAGTTACCGATCAAACTGATAATCTGTTGCAGAAGCAGTAGTGCGTCAATACCACCGGTGAAACAGCCGGTGTCCGAGTCCATTAAACCCATTAATTATGAATAAAACCGTGGATCTGAAGCATCGCATGTCGGTGATACCCAATGTTATCTGCTAACACAGGTGAAGAAGTACATTTCGAATTGGACAGGCGGACAAACTTCGAGGCCAGCGATTAAACCTTTAACAAAGGGGTGCGGGTAACCAACATCAACGGTTGTACGTCATCTACCAGATGCAACGTCAAATTGATGCCACAGATGTCATCACTTCAAATCCCAGTGTAGCCTTATGTTCTAATAATTATCTCCGTCGGGTAATTTCTCGCCTGTAGTCACATTTCCGACGTTCCGTTCAGCCTGTCAATGCACATCAGTAAGCCGGGCAATAGTTCGATTCGACCATACTCCGGTATTCAACACAACAACAGATCGATCGGCTGCCCTGGTAACCACTTATCTAATACAAAACCGTCGTAACCACGACTAAAACAGAGCTGAATTTGTATCACGTCATCTGTTTATAACGAAGACTGATGTTGTCGGAAGTGCTTTTAGAATTTTCTAAAACCCAAGGCTTTCGACGCCACGGAATCTAGTCAATCGAACGAATGATTTGAATGACAGTGAAATAGACAATGTCAAGCTCGCGCTTTCATATTTTCCGTGGCCATGGGTGCACTCGTAGACCTCTAAACTGGATATTGCACCACCGAAGAAATGATAACCGACAGGGTGACTAATCATTCAACAGTTGACGGCTTAATTTGGGTTGATTCATCCGAAACGAGAATATCATTTCTTCAAAACAACACAACACATACCAATCCCAAAACAAAGACCAGGTTACATATTAGGTGCTACAATGGGTTCTATCCTGATCTACATAGCAATGCATCAATTGAGAAAAGCATTTTTCCGCATTATCCGCATGAGCTTTAACTCATTTTTCACCCGACTAGCGTAGCTGGTCAACAACTCTCGATTAAAAGTTTTCATCCTGCTTGTTCAACCTGCCTTCAGTAATTGGCTGCAACCCTTCGCAGAAATAATAATGCCCTTCAAGTGGCCGTTAGCATTTAAGAACAGAGAGAAGTCGCAGCTAAAGGGAATTAAGGAGGAGTAGGGGAGTTTATGGGTGCCACAGTCGCAAACGGCTGTCTTTGACGCTGAAGCCATGCGAACTGGAAAAACACCACGAAGTCAGTTTACTCGCAATCAACGTTTTTGTATTCTCCTTGCTTGAACCACGCAATCGCTGGAACATATCAGCGGGGTTGGAACCTGTGGTTGTTTTTCTGTGTGACGCGTAGTTCACTAACGTCACATCCTCGACATCCCATAAAGTGGCACATACGAAATGACCGGTTCTGCGTTGAAATTATACCAACATAAGCTGAGGAGATTCGCCGTGACTCCATTGCTTAAACCGTTTTATTGTCTCGAGGTCACGGTCGACTCTTGTTTCAGCCCCAGTAACTAATTGCCACTTCAAACGTATCCAGTCTATCTGAATTAAATTGAAGCGTTCTGCCGAACATTGCTACCCGATTTGTTTCACATCCAGCTTCAAAATTCGGCGTACCCAACAAGCACACAGTTTGGATGTGACAAAAGGTTCATGAACGATAAGGTCCAGCATGGTCGAATCAAGGCCTGGTGTTTGCCATCTTTAGCGTTATCACTGACTTCATCCGAAGTTGGCAGTGTGTGTTCTTCAATCACCCAAATCAGCACAATAAAATGAGCACACTCCTGGCGTATTTATTCGAACGTGCTTGTCACTTAAATTAATGACTATTACGTACGCGTCCAGGCCAAATACTTTTTTAATATGTTGCGCCGGACGCTTGAAAGTTGGCGTCTTGTCTCACATTTTTGAGAACACAATGAATCACGAAAGCAGTTGTGTTCACACGATCAGCGCTTGATGCGGTCAACGGCCCCAGCTGTGAGCAACGCCAGTGTCGATATCACCAACAAACTTCCTTCAATGTTTGAAACGGCTCTTCATCACAAACACACCACGTTCCGCGCAAGGCGTTTGTGTGGTGCATTCCTTTTGCGCAATGTTTCCCATTCAAAACGTTAAATTCATCGTCCACATTACAGCCGTAACATCAAATGTTCCTAGTATGTACTGGTTTGATTCGTCTAGTAATAACGTCCTCCAGCTAGATCTGTCTTTTTAGCCTGAGAACCCCCGGTCGGGCCAGTTACGTTTAACTTCAACTGCTCAGCCCCAGTACTCTATTTATGTTTACTACACAGCACAAAATTGCCTTACCAAAATAACCGCTGAAGTGACTCTACACTAAATCAACACCAACGCTCAGCTCCGATTAAAATTCCTGTACTATTGAAGTGGTATGTATAATCAATATCTGATTTTGTCGGTCACCATATCCGATGGTATTTTTGATCTCATTGGATAGCGTGCTATTTGTCTTGTGTCCATAATGTTGATTTCTGATCCACCGATGTCCCGCGGTTTGTTGGTCTTTTCGCCTGTGCTAACTGGATGAGTGGTGTTGGCCGTCGTATCTGATCGCACTGATCGATGTGCACCATCATTCGGTCGCCATATCGCATCACCATTGGTGGGTATATCTGGCTTTGCTAATCGGTCCAAACCAGCGTCTGTTTGAGCCCATAATCAGCTTCGGCTCCAGTTGCAGCAGAAGAGCACGTCCACGAAGCACTTGTGCTTAAAAAGTTGGCTTAGCAACAAACGAATTTTGAGCCAGGTGAGACAGTTTTACGCCGAACTACAAAAGAACCGATAGTACGTACAAAGATTATGTATGTAGTAAACTTCTCCGAACCCTATTAGTCTCATTATATAACGGCCTGAAATGAGAGAATGTTATTGGTTTTCTGTTCTGAAATGTTAATCACGGAACACGAACCAAGTCAGTGAAGTTGAAGGGAACTCATGGTCACTTTACACTACCCAGTAAGGTTAACAGAACTGATAGTCAAGCGGGTCGCCGTTCCAGTCTAGGTTAATTAAATCCATTAAGAAACTTCTGGCTCCGCAACATGTAGCCTGTAAGAATGGTATAACTAAGTGCGTCTGACCACAAATGACTTTGTGTATATCACGGTTATGGTCATTCTCACCAGTACAAGCCTTCTTACAGTTGCGAGTTGATGTTCTGGTTCCATCAATCGAAAAAAGCGGTCTCAGTGAATACAGCAGCGTTAGTGAGTAGTATAGTAAGATACGAAAAAAATCACAAAGCATAACGTTTGAAAAACAACTATATGAAAATGATCACGTACGTTTATACTGACATCTTTTTACATACCCCGTAGCCTTGAGCAGCAATAAATAAACACATTGGTTAGGTCTACTGCGGACACACAACCCAGGCCAATTAACAACAGTGCATGCAAGCATAACATCGGAAGAGTGAAACGGTTGGAAGAAAACCAATTGCGTAAATTGTGTATACACCGCGTGCCAAAAGTTAAGTCACTCTGATCACTTTGGAGGATTGTTCTCTTGCGACATAATATAAGTCAAGAGTTCATCAAACGTTTGGAAATCAGTGCTGTTATCCGGTGATTTCAAACGCCATGACGGTGGAAACGCAGAAGCGAACCGACTGTTTAACTCTTGCATTGTTTTAGCTCCTGATAGACGCCATACAATGAACACCCCACCACCAAGCGCCCCGACAGTTAACACAGTGGCCCAGCCAAGAGCGCGAGCCGCTAACCGAACACCAGGTTCGTGCCGTACAAACTTCCCAGAGCGTTCGACAACAGTAGGCTGGAAACCCTATTTAAAAAGTGGAAAAGATGTAGCCCAAAAAGGCTGTATCAAAACCTGGTTGTTTTCAACAAGTCATCGGCTTAAGCGACAAGTTAAAATCAACTGGCCTATAAAATGCTGACGTGAAAAACAGAGCAGAGTTCGGTCACCGGTGTATGTATCACAAGGCGATTGACGTTGTATGACACGCAAGAGCAAATGTGGGTGAGATACTACAAGGTCGTCCGAGTCTAGGCCCAAACAGTCGTAGCAATCGAGATCGAGTGACGTGATTGCAAATAGCATATCACCAAGCACGTGTGAAATCAACAAACCTTAACAATTTTGTCAGAGTTACAGCATTGAATGGACCACCTGAGATGTGCGCAACACGAATCTGATGTCAGGATGCACTAACCTGCAACGCCCAAACAGAATACGTTTTAAAACAGTTGCCAACAAATAAATTCGAGTGTGGACCAAATGCACACAGGACACCGAACACCCATTTATATAAACTGGCTATGGAAACCATTCCGTTAAATAGGGGGTTGAGCTCGACCTTTCATTGTCGATGACAGAAAGCCGTTGGGTGCTACGTTCTTAGATGCACCTGCAATATGCTTGAGGTTTAACAGTTACAATGAAACTCTGTAACCCGAGTACGTCACCAGTTTTCATGAACTTGTCCCCATTCCAAACGCTTGCGATTCGACTTTCTCTCTTCCGCCTCAATGATAAAAATTCGGTCAGTTTTTTCTTCAATCCTCAAAAACATACGCGGATGTATATAAGCTGAGCTAACCTGTGTTTTTTTAATTAATTCTACGAAGAGTAAATTTGCCACCGAAGTTTGTATAGCATGGCTATATCTCATGTTCATAGTTCCATATTTTCTATCTTCCCAAACAATGCAAATATCAACAAACGGTGCTAATTTGAGTGCAGTGCTACATTCAAACGAAACATAGGAAGTATACATGATCATGCAATCTATTTTCTCGCAGTTATTCAGTATACAGTCTACCTTTTACAAATACAAAGTACTCATACAAATCAATCTCTGAAGGAACCGTCAGACACTACAGGAAAGAACAGTGAAAGATCTCGTAATCAGCTTCATTCTGACGTAATGATAGAAACTGAACTTAATGAGATGAAATCAAAATGGGCTCCTACAGCAAAAACGCGGTTCCAAATCAGTTAGGGAGTTTATCAGACGATTCGCGCTTCCTAAGCTCGACTCTGTTACACACACACACAATGTAAGGGATCTAGGATTACTAAAATCGAACCTTTTATTCTGCCATGTGTCCAAATTACTGTCTATGTGGTACGGGGCGAAATCTCGTTCAGGAGTTCAAACCGATTTAGAATAGGATACAACAAAGCGAACATCATTTCAAGTTGGGTTTGTATGACAATCGATGCCGCGCATTACTCTGGATATGGATGTATACCTTCATGAAGTCCGTCGGCTCTAGTTTTCGAGCCATGAGAACAGTGGCAGTGAATCCGGAGAGTGCAGACAGACCGGCCGCACCGAGGATAAGGGCAATACCTAAACAAAAACGGTGGGAAAACAACGACAACCGACTTTTCCAACTAGGACCACGAACACCCTCCTCATGTTCGGACATTCGAGGACCGAAAAAACAGCTAGCTGTGATGAAAATGCTGTGAAGTCGCCAAAGCCGCTGGAGTGCGTCTGAAAGACAGATCAAATGGAAAAGTAACAAGTCTCAACAGGTCTAGTGAAAGAAAGGATGTACGGATATTGGTCCACGCTGAACAGCAATTCCATTTTAATCTCTAAGAAACGACGAAAATAACTGAAGCACGAACAAGAATTGTGAATATTTACCAAGCAACACAGGATGACATCACAGAACACCTGGCAATTGACTTTATACCACTAAATACAGAGCAGCCCGTTCGTTCATGCCAGGAATTCTGGTGAACATAACAAGTCTAATTCTTAAACATCTGGTCGTTCTTTATCGACAGATGCGGCTAACTGCCCAATCATCACCACCATCACACACGCAACCCAGCTGATAGCTAACCAGTAGTATAGCCATAAAAATCATACACCCGTCATCGAACCGCTAAAGGAAAGGAAGTCACAAAGGGATTTAAGGATAGTAATGACGTGAGCACGATTTCAACCGACACAGATGAAAATCAGAAAGCTTGAGTTTGCACTCAAGCCAAACACCGACCGGCACCAATCGAGATTTCATAAAACTTTTGTTACGCAGAATCAAACTGAGCAGAGTAATGGATACCCTGACAATGAAACTGACGAAGAAAATTGAAACGGTACATCCATATTAAAGTCGCTAAAAAACCAGGATAGTTGGTAAGCTACTCACATTAACATGGCTTCATGTTGACTGATTAGGGTGGTAAGTGTGGGGTGATTCCATATGCAATAATGTAAAGAACGTCATTTTTCTGACATTCCTATTCAGGGCGCATCTTAAAATCACACGTCAGAAGTAGAAACTCATAAACAAAGCGACTATTTCGGTGTAAGTTGAGGTCAATCACATGGAACGCTTCAGAACTTCCCATATGATCAGATTTTTGCAGAGCAAATTGAACGAGAAGTCGGTACGGCAGTGAAACGTTGTGTATTCAGGTGGCTGTGCACCTCCCTAAAAAGTTGCAGTATGAAGAGTGTAATCAATGAATCAGAACGAGTAGCAACAGAATAAGTTAGGTAGTGTAACCGATAGAGTAGGCCTGATTGATTGACGGGTGGAAATGTTGGTCCTAAGTGAACGCGAGGACCACAATCGACAACGGTAATTAGCGACTATCACGACAGAGCAGACACTTCAATCAAGTAAGCCAGCAGAGAAGTGCAAATAAACAAAAACAGAGTGAGGAAAACAAATAATCAATAATGGGATAAATGACGTGTGCCTAACCGCAACAACCGTTTACTGAATTCACATTATAAAGGTGTGCAGCTGTGACACAACACATGAACAGGTAACCGCTGCATTGATTTAGATATGAATTTGAAATACGCTGGACAGAAAGTCTTTGAGGGCCCGAAAGTTGTGATCACAGGCAAATGGCGTTCAAGTCGCGTCAATCAAACCTACTGTTTATCCAGGCCGTGTGATTTGACAGATTAGCTTCAACAGATCATCCGCTGGAAACTACGTAAAAGTTTCATAGAGTTTAGACACTAATTCTAAGAAAACTCGCATCAAAATGCTGTCTCCACAGCGAAATCTGCGAATAACCAGAAGTTGCTGATTCGTGGTAAGGCAAATCAATAACATACCTAAAAACAATATCCATCTCACGCTATACTAACGGTGACTTGACACTACGAGAACATACCAGTACTTCAATGGGCATTCATTATAGCACAATGATTATTCCGATATAAGGTGATCTAAAGACAGAGAAATTCCTTCCAAGGTGGGAACACACACAGACTACAAACATCATATTTCATAACTCAACTTTGTTTGCTAAATGTAGTCAGCATGCAGTCGAACATTAGGGTTTAGACACAGGGTTCTTATGTGCCACGTTCCATGCATAACCTACTTTATCACTAAAATGGGATCTGATTTTCTCTTTTTCTCATGGCTGTATGGCACTTGCACATCAGTGCAAATCAACAATGTACCCCCGTCGATCACAATGAACGTTAGGTGAATAATGAAACAGAGCAACGATTGAGCGAGGACTCCTCAAGTAGAGTAGGTTGTCATTACCCACCACTAAAACATCAAAATCACCGCGACTAAACGCCACGGGCTATCGAAACTAAAAGAAAACAAACAGTATGACACGTACAGACATTCGTCAAACAAGCACCGCTGACTCATATTCCTCGCCAGATCAGAAAACTCCTCATTATTGCACTTCACACTCCAGTCAACAACGCCCTGATGAAGCGAGCTTCAGTGTGAACACTTTCACACACCGAAACCAAAGCACACATTGACCATCAGGTTGTCAATTCCACCTTAATCCAACACTCGTCAACATATCACGGCTTGCTTAACGGTCAGCTGACATTCGCAGGATGAGACCAAACCAATAAATTCTTAAACGAGATCACTAAATTCGTGAGTGGCTACAGTCCATCCGTCCTGAAAATATACCACCATTACTGACACGGTGTTTGCACCACGCGCCACCAGTAATTCAGTGATACCCATGATCGGAAACCGTTCTCCGTGTAGACGGACCAGGTATCGGAGGATACTTTGAGACCGCCAAAAACTTAGTTCTCCGTTATCTATCCACTTTGTGAGCTCCATGCCTACCTCCAAATACGTAGATGACATAAACTTTGACGTCCAACACGCCTTGTAGAACGGCTTTGCCGAACTGATCAGATGCGAGCTTTTAGTGTCCAAATACAGTGAGGTTCTATCTAACCTTCTTAAAGGGACAACATATCAATCAATACCAACTTCTTTCTAGGTCCCTCAAATGTTCGTTCGTCCTGCTGAAATGTAACTTAACTTGGTCTCCTCATGTTAGCAACGTTTTTACTAGTGAACAAACTTGAGTTTCACGTTTAGAATCACTTTACATACCGTATAGTTTTATCCCCCTTCTGTGAACAGACTCTTATTCCTCCCTTGGCTACATCGTTCTTCAGTTATTTTTCTCCTAGACTTTTAGCCAAAGATCGTGCAGATTCACGAGGTGAATGTCTAACTATAGCAGCATTCCCTGACCTATTCTGTCAACTTAACGTGACGGTCAGGTATGTGCACCGCATCGATCCGAAGGGCTATGTTGATTAGGACTTCTGTCTTACCATGTGCAAATTTGTCGGACAGATCAAAAGGCAGTAGTAAGACGAAAAGCAATGATCACCTAAGAGTACGAGCGTACAGCATCACTGCTGTCTTCCGATTTAGTGAGAAGACGGTTAAAAAGGTACCCACAAAAAAGAGCACTCCGCTCGCCCAACGGTTCACTGTGACCACCGATGTATTACCTGATACGATCCAAAACCCTGGTCCACCTATATTGCGCTCAGTAGTGCTCAGAATCAGACATCAACGTCTTGTTCATTGTGCCTTCAGGCTAGACAAACCTTCATTGCCAAATGAATCGGATTCGTCATTGGCTCCGGGTAGGATACCACAAAAAACTCTGTATCGCAGGTCAGACTTCTCAATTAGGCGTGGTCACTAAGGTTAACCCTCTTCGACCGCATGAACGACCAGGAAGTAACAGAAGTTATCGTTCTCCCGGCAGTTACATCTTTCAATCACTACGACTTTCTCCTTAAACCTTACCCAAAAAATCTTCTGCCTTCTTTGTGCCCTCCAGTGACAACTGTCTTCTAAAAACAAGACAACTGATAAACATTGCCGATTTCAATGTCTGCTATCTCCGTCAAGCTGGTCAACAAACTGATCTGGCAAGTACTCCCTCAAGTCCGGAGCTTCATGTGTGCTGTGCACCAGAAACGTGGGTCCACGATTCTAGACAACTGTCAGTCAGAAAGCATTTTATTCAGGGCCTCCGGTGACGCTGGTGATGAACCTAATGGTCTAGCTGAGAGTGGGTGTAGCACTGAGTTACGAGGCAGAGGAACGTTTGTCCGTTTGGACCTTAGTGAACAGTTGCTTGTGCACTGTCAGATTCAGTACATCGCTTGAAGTCTGACAACGTAAATCAGAAAAGCGTTGCATATTCGTTGTATCGGCGTACACTCCGGCGAACAGGTAGTGAATTGCTACCAAATGCGTTATAATGTCCTTGTTGAACTTCGAAAGCAGACTAAACACTCTGACCGCGTCAAACCAATAGGCAATTTGAACGTTCAGCATGGTCGTCTTCCGCCAGATGAGAAGCAGCTGAGAAGCATCCAGGCACAACGCACTGACGATGGCGAAACAGTACTGCAACGGTGTGCACCTCATGATCCCCATATTTCGGGCATCATACTTCGACAAAGAGGCTTGGTGTTACATGGAGACCTCCTTGTTCTTCTCCGCCACGAACTAGATCACACAGCAATCAGTTACAGGTGGTACCACTCTGCTAACGGCTGTCGTGCATTTTGGAGTGACAGTGTTGTGCGAGCCTGTTTTGTTCGGTCGGAAGCTTTTGTGAGAGGTTTTTGCCTACAGGCCATACACTCGTAAGTGTATGATACCTAACTGGTATACCAGCGAGGGGTGTAAAGAACGCCTACCAGGAAGCTCCGGTGGACAAACCGTCCAGTTCCAGTTACGTGAGAAAACCTAACGAAAAAGGGAAACAAGTCCCAGCAGTTATGTAGGTTTGCTGTTTCGAAGGAGCCGTAGGTTGTAACAGAGCTGGATTTCTGTCACGTCAACAAACCTTATGAACGAGCGTCGCCTGATTCCACCCGGCTCGGAATATGACAACTGTCGACAACCGAAACGCAAGCTGTGATAAAAGCTTGCACAAAGACCGTGAGCACCAACTGGTTGAAAAGTTACGAGATCGCAGGAGCCCCTTATCTGGGAATTGAGGAAATCTATTTTCGGTCACCCTTTACAAGCGTTATGTAGACGATATCATCTGT